>PVKE010031598.1:0-18940 GCA_004027555.1 Craseonycteris thonglongyai
CACTCAATGGTTTGGTGGTTACCAGGATAGGGGGGAGGAGCGGGGGGACAGTTGTGGGGGGAGGTGGGAGTGGGCACTAGATATAAGGTGATGGAAGGGGAACTGATACTGAGTGATGGGCACATAATACGATGCATGAATGATGTGAGGTGGACTTGTACATCTGTAAACTGTCTAATTGTTACCAACAAATGTAACCTCATCAAATTTAACAATAAATTAAAAAAAAAAAAAAAAAGTGATAGTGGAGTAGACAGGAAAGAATGCTGGGCTCATTTAGTCAGATCTCCCATGGGCAAGGAAGGGTGGAACAGCACAATTCTCCAGAATGTACACTCCAGGAGGGAAGGGCTTTTGTGTTTATTACTTGTAGAACTGTGCTCCTAGAGCAGTGCCTGACACATCGTAAGTGCTCTGTGAATATCCATTGATCGAGTATGGATTTGCCAAACTTGGATTGGCCTGTAGGCAGCCTAGAACCATTCTGTGTCTTAAGAGATTTATGGGGAAAGCCGAAATGGCTCAGTGGGTTAAGCACTCACTTTGCAGCACCGGGGACTGAGGATCGAATCCCGGCCCCGGCCCGTGCGGACCCATGTGCTGAACTGGGGAATTCCCCCAGTTCAGTTCTCTCTCAGTCTCTGTATCTCTCTCTCTCTCTCTCTCTCTCTCTCTCTCTCTGTCAAAAAAAAAAAAGAGATTTGTGTATTTGAGCTTGTCTGTCATATTTTGCCCTTAATGAGTCAGTTTGTTTGCATCCTAAGACACTTTATGGCACCTGCCTGTGTCCTATTTCTATATACATATTAATATATTCATTTACTTTTTCCTTCTCTTCCTGCCCCTTAAACTGCAGAGTGTTTTCTGCATACATTAAAGAAGTGGATGAAAAACCAGCCAGTACTCCCTGGGGCAGCAAGATGCCTTTTGGTCAGCTGATGTCAGAGTTTGGTGGCAGTGGCACTGGTGGCTGGGTTCATGGGGTCAGCTTCTCTGCCAGTGGAAGCCGACTGGCCTGGGTCAGCCATGACAGCACTGTGTCTGTTGCCGATGCCTCAAAGAGCATGCAGTGAGTATTTGCCTTTTGTTTAGAGTTAGGGTATGGGTTGGGATCTCTCATCAGCTGGGCTAAGGCTACCCTCCTCTGGGTATAAGTTCAGGAAACAAGCAAAAAAATATGACCCAGAACTACAAGGCAGCCTTTAAAGTCAGAGACATATTTAGATTGTCCATTTGTGGAAATTTTAAAGAGTTAGGTCTCACTTCCAGAAACACTTCTATTTTCAAAAAAAAGATTTCTTGGGAAAGCTGGGATGGCTCAGTGGGTTAAGCGCTCACTTTGTAGCCCCGGGGACCGAGGATCGAATCCCAGCCCCGGCCCGTGCGGACCCATATGCTGAACTGGGGAGTGCCCCCAGTTCGGTTCTCACCAGGGTGAGACCCTGGCCCATTCCCTGCCCTGTGCAGCCCCAGCCCACCTGTGGAATGAAACTATGTGGAAAAACCAATGATGTGCAACTATGGAGACTGTTCTGGGCCCTCCCCCTTCTCTCTGTCTCTGTCTCTGTATGTCTCTCTCTGTATCTCTCTCACTGTCAAAAACAAAAATAAATCTTTAAAAAAAAAAAAAGATTCCTTTTACTGTTTGAGAGAAGGGCCCAAAGCAGTCTCCATAATTGCATATCATCAGTTGTGACATCATAGTCTCATTCCACACAGGTGGATGTCGGGCCACACAGGGCAGTAACTGAACTGGGGGCCCTCCAGCATGGGAGGCAAGAACCTTCACCACCATCCTGGTGGTTACCAGTTGCACCACAGTTCAGCACATGAGTTTGTATAGGCTGGGGCCGGAATTTGGGCCCCAGACCTCACAGTTGCAAGGCTAGTAAACACTCAGCCTATTAAGCTATCCTGGCATCCCCCCAGAAACATTTTTTAATGAAAGTGCTGATAGTGATTTCTTTGAAGGACCCTCCTGATTTTCTACTTCTAAGAGTTCCTTCAAATAACCAGTTTACTCTGTTACTCTGAATTTCTTACAACACATAAATTCACCCACCAGCCTCAAGTTAAATAGGTGATATGTTCTTGCTCTGTGTAGTCAGTGCACAATGACTCCATTAATTTGGGATTTAATCAGTAGTAGTTAAAACCTTGGAGCTGGTTCCTCTGGTGTATGCTAGAAGAACTTGAATTGTGATGACTCATTTGTGAGTGAGGTGCCTGCTCTGCCTTAAGGAGAGAGTTAGACATCTAGTCAGACATCCCAGTTCATATTTGTTCATCATCTGCTGGAGGAAGAAAGATGATTGAAATCCTTTCCTCTTATATAAATCTTCTTTCCTGGTGCTTCCTTTTCCATTGACACCTTTAAAGGTTTCCTGACTTGTCGACCTATGTGCTAAGAACTGGTCATTTCAGGTGACTCGAACTCCCTCTGCCACATGGTGACAACAAAGTGACATTTCAGAGAGGATATTTTTTCATGAAAGTGCTGATAGTGATTTCTTTGAAGGACCCTCCTGATTTTCTACTTCTAAGAGTTCCTTCAAATAACCAGTTTACTCTGTTACTCTGAATTACCCTAACAGATTGAATATTTGTTGGTTTGTTTGTTTTAATTTTATGTTTTTAAAACATGCCACCCCCCACTAATTATAAATGATATAGTCTTATAGATTTCTATACATATGTAGGTACTTATATCACTTTTAATTTTTAACACAAATGATATTATGCTATACATCTTGTATTATAATTTGCTTTTGTCATTCAATGTTATGATATTACAGTTATTTGATTTATGTATTATACAATTATAATGCATAATGAGCTCTTAGCATATGCTTATTACAAGACCCTGTCTACCCTTGTATTGATTTATATTTGGCTTTTATGATCCTGCAAATCAAATTATAGCCTTCATTTTTCACCTTCTCAGATACAAATATTTCATGTAGTAAAAGCCAGGAATGCCACAGTAAGGCTTAAGGTGATGTGTTAGGACTTTAATAACAGCGGTATTGATGGGGCAGGGGTGTCTCTTAAAACATAATTTTCAGAATACATTATGTTTTACATGAAGTTACGTGATCCTAATTCATCAACCAACTTGTTTGCCTGCCTCCTCACCTATGTGATCTCTTGGCCAGGTGGAGTAGATAACTACTGAGTTATATGCTTAGTATGTATATACTGCATCTATGTGTATGTGTATATGTATATACACACCTATTGGGTGTGAGTTTCTGGCTGGCTAAGACTGTGTCTTGTTCATCAGTAGCCCTAGCTCCTAACCCAGTGCCTGGCAGAGGAAAGAGAACATGCTCTGGTAACTGTAGTCCCAGCACTCTAGGAGCCTGTGGTAAGCACAGGCAAAGAGAGAAGAACAGAGTAAGGTGTTCAATCATTAATAATGACAGTAAAAACTCTTAAGAGGTCAGAGAAAGGAAAAGCCACTTTGGGCTGACATGGTCCAGGAAAGCTTCATGGTGATCAAATGAGAGCTGAGCTTCAAAGACTGGGATGGACTTTAAATAAGCAAGAGGAGCAGAGATAGCACATGGGTAAAGGGGCATGGGAGCAAAGACAGAATGGGAAAGTACAAGGGCCTGCTGGGGACCAAGCTGTAGACCAGTTTGTCATGAATTGGAGGGCCTCAGAAGGGGATGGAGCACGGGCTAGAGAGGATCAAAGACCTCAGTTTCTGCAGGTTACCTCAGGACCACCTCATGCTTGAAATTCCTAAAAGGCTAGGTCATGGAGCTCTTTTTAAACATAAGTAGTCATTTATACTGGCAAAGCCCCTGTGAGAATGGGTCCTTTGTTATCTTCTGTGTTTATAAAGAAGCTAAGTGGTCAGCTTTATCTCTGTTTAACAAGTATTCTTATGTTCAGGGTCTCAACTCTGAAAACAGAGTTCCTGCCCCTCCTGAGTGTATCATTTGTCTCGGAGAATAGCGTTGTAGCTGCTGTAAGTATTTCCATCTTTCCTTGTAGTACGCTATATATAATTCTCCAGAATGGGAACAGTGTGTGCTCTGTGACATTGTTCACTAGCCCAAAGTAGAACAGCCTTTTAGAAGAAACAGAGCTAGCTTTTAAGAGTAAGAGATGCCCGTGGTGGTGAACATTGTGCTAAGGGGTTGGTAGGTAGGCAGCATACCCTTCAAAGGCTGACTGATATATTGTTTCAGGGCCATGACTGCTGCCCAATGTTGTTTAACTACGATGACCGCGGCTACTTGACGTTCATCTCCAAGCTAGACATTCCAAAACAGAGTATCCAGCGCAACATGTCTGCCATGGAGCGCTTCCGCAACATGGACAAGAGGGCCACAACTGAGGACCGCAATACAGCCTTGGAGACACTGCACCAGAATAGCATCACGTAGGTGCCACCCAACCACCTGGGGCCCCCTGAATTGGAATCTGAGTCCCTGTACACCACCTGTAGCTAGGGACCTAACGATCTTAGAAAAGTATTTAGGTGACCAAGATACCCTTTTTCCCTGTTTCCTGACTGGGTTTCTGTGAAAGTTCTGTATACTGCAGGCCCAGACATCCCTTCAGAGATGAGCGCAAGAAGTTTGTAGCTTCTTGACTCCAGGCTCCTATTCCCAGCTCATGGAGAGTGAACTGCCCCCCACCTAGTCATTCTGTCCTTCAAGGTAGAGATGGTGGCACAAGGCATTCCACTTGAGGAATACAGATCCTACTGCGGACTTGTGGCCTATCAATGCAGCTTCTTAGGACTTGGCTTTCTCAGAAAATTGATTGAGAATGAAAGAAGACCATCCTGAATATCATGTTTCTCTGGTACTGAACACATGACAGAAGATTAGTTATATTCTGTTTGAAAGGTACTTCTTGCTGTCATTTCAACCATGGATATCAAGTAATGTATACAAGTAAGATTATTTTAATTAGAGAAACAGAATTCCTTAGCAACACTATGAGAACCTGAGGAGTTTCTTTATTTTTAATCAGGCATATGTGGTTATATAAGAACTGTGTTTTGTCCAAGAAGCTTGATTTTTTTAAACCTAAAAGGGAAATGTAGTATATTTTTGATATTTTTAAATTACTGTATTTATGCTTAAGTACTATAGGATTTTCTCTTTGTGACTAGACCTTTTGTGTTGAGAGTTATTGTGGTGATGATGGCAGGAGGAATAATGGAAACCTCTAGACTTGCTCTTTGAGAGAATTACTAAATTCAGATTGTGCTTTTCATCATATGGAGTGGAAAGGGACAGTGGACTTAAAATAAGTTGAATATGTTTATGCTCTATTGAAAATAATAACTTGTGTAGAATTGTGCACCTGGAACCTGTGTAATTTTTACCAACCAATGTCATCCCAATAAAGAAAGAAAGAGGGAAGCCGGGATGGCTCAGTGGGTTGAGCGCTCACTTTGCAGCGCCAGGAACTGAGGATCAAATCCCGGCCCCGGCCCATGGGGAACCATATGCTGAACTGGGAGCTCCCCCAGTTCAGTTCTTTCTCTGTATCTCTCTCTCTCTCACTCTCTCTCTGTCAAACATAAATAAAAATATATTAAAAAAAAAAAAGGGGGGGGTTGAAGATAAGTCCTCAGTACCAGAGGCAGCTACTTTAAAAAAAGAAAGAAAGAAAGAAAGAAAAGTAATAACTTAAGGCATGGCAAAACTTTCTCCTCATTCTTCAAGTTTCTCTGTCTTGAATGACTTTCAAAATTATTTTTTGTGAATTTTTCTTAAACTTCTTCAGAGTATGTATCAGGAAGAAAACAGTTCTCATTGCTTGTTTTAGGTGAAAAATAAAATGACAGACCCTTGCAGATTGACATGTTTACTTTTATTTGCAGGTATTAAGTCCTCTTTGCCCCAGGATAGGGTCAGCAAATTTTTTCTGTAAGGCACCAGGTTGTAAATACTTTAGGCTCTGAGGGACTATATGGTCTCTATCGCAGCTACTCAGCTCTGCCTTTGTGGTATGAAAGCTACCATGGACAGTATGTAAATAAAGCATGGATATGTTTCAGTAAAACTTTATGGACACTGAAATTTGAATTTCACATAATTTTCACATTATAAATAATATTTTTTTTCAACCATTTAAAATTATAGAGCCATTCTTAGCTTACAGGCTATACAGAAACAGGCAGTATTTGCCATAGTTTGCCATCCTCAACCCTAAAGGGAATTTTCTAGACATTTCAAAAGAGAAAGAAAAATATTGTCTGAGCTACAGAATTGATTTTCTTGAAAGTTTTTCAGCTAATTAGACATGTTGTTTCCTTTATCTATTCCTCTGCTTTGCCTGATTGGAATCTTATGGCATGTCTAACTGTTGCTAACATTTATGATTCATTTCAAATGCAAGGGGAGAGCTCTTGGCCTATGTGCCCTGGCCATTTGAGAGTGATTTGGAGTTTTGTTTGGAGCCAATTGGATTTTGGTCATGCTTCATCATGCCTGTAGTTAAAAAAAACAAAACAAAAACGTTTCCATTTTAGTCATGGCTATGGTCCTGCCCACACCCTGCTCAAAGGCAAATTGCATTCTGTGTGGCCTGGATCGTCCTATTTCTCCATGTCACTAATTAATGCAGATTCTTATCCTTTCCCTCTGTTCAGTCGTTTCTTTTCTGAACATTTGTAATCGAATGCAGTTGCATATTTATATTTTCTGAGTCAGATTGCTATAGCTAATATTGATAGACAACTTGATATCCAGAAGTTGATAGACAATTTCCTTAAAATACCCTTATACTATTAGGAAGTTAGGGTCTCACTTCTACCACATACCTTACAATCGCTTGCTTTTGCTTTTTTCCAGTCAAGTGTCTATTTATGAGGTGGACAAGCAAGATTGTCGCAAATTTTGCACTACCGGCATCGATGGAGCCATGACAATTTGGGATTTCAAGGTATTGTCTACCTTTCAGAACAAATCTTGTTTATGTTAAAACTTTTCCTGTAAGAGAAATGTTTCTCATTTCTTGGAACAAAATATCAGAGCCAATACAAATATAAAATGTAGAACGTTAAACTGAGTTGTCTTTAAAACCTAAAAGTCATTAGCAGGAAGAAACCACTTTCCCAGTGGGAATACATACTTCTTTCTAGATGTCCTTCTATTCTTTGAGGAAAATCTGAGTGTTGTTTTTGTAGCAGTTTCTGTGATGGGCACCACTCTGTTTAACTATATAGATATGTTCTTATGGTTTATGCTAATTAATAAACATTCACTAAGTGCCTGTTGGATGCCAAGGCATGGTGCTAGGCACTGAGGATATTGAGGTGAAGAAGCCTGTTAGAGGCTTGTCTGGTAGAAGAGAGAGGAGGGTGAGGGGGTTAGGTGGAGCTCTAGAAGAGGAAACCAGTGCCTGTTTTTACACTGAGGAAGTAGGCGGGGGCAGTGGGGGGGGGCAATACATGGACTGCCAGGGCTGCAGGGAGGAGCTAATACCTGAGCTACATCCCTAGATACAGTGGGATTTTGGGACACATGGGTGGGGGTATGGGGGTGATACAAGCATTCTAAGCAAAAGCATTACAGAGCTCAGAGAGAACACACTGCATTCAGGAACTGCCAGTGATTTAGGGCTATGGTGTGGGCCCCATACAAGCACAAATGGAACTAGGAAAAAAACAAACAAACATGGCATGGTCAGGGAGAGGATGCTGGGCTTTGTCTGCAGACCACTAGGAAATGTTCCAGAACCAAACTAGAACTCTGGGCTGTAAGACATTGGTGGCCTGGGCAACCGCGGGCTCCTGGCAGAGACTTTTGAGTCCCGGGAACCAGTGATGAGGATGTGAACTCCAGCTGTGGCATGGAGTGTGGCCAGGAGATTCTGGAGTGGAGAAAGATTTAGGATGCCAAATGCAAGGGTGTAGTGACAATGAGGAACAAATCCAGGAGGACTCCAGCTTGAGGACTGAGCAGATGGTAGGTGAGATAAGGAACCAGGAAAGAAGCAGGGGTGAGAAAGAGCTCTGAATTTACTTCTGGTTATTAACCTTCAAAGCAGATAAATGTTTACAGAATTTTTCCACTGTGTCTGTATTTTCATGATTTAAATTGTTTTTTACTCTCCTTGGGTCAAATACGTGGTATGGAAAAGCCTCTAGAACAAGCATGTCCAACCTGTGACCCGCA
Organism: Craseonycteris thonglongyai; assembly: GCA_004027555.1. Lineage (NCBI taxonomy): Eukaryota > Metazoa > Chordata > Mammalia > Chiroptera > Craseonycteridae > Craseonycteris > Craseonycteris thonglongyai. The sequence continues at coordinate 8,151 of PVKE010031598.1, forward strand.
GGCTGCATGTGGCCCAATACAAGTTTGTAAACTTTCTTAAAACGTGAGATTTTTTTGCGATTTCTTTTTTAACTTGTCAGCTATCATTAGTGTTAGTGTATTTTGTGTGGCCCAAGACAATTCTTCCAGTGTGGCCCAGGGAAACCAAAAGGTTGGACACCCCTGCTCTAGAATATTCTGGAGAAACAAACTGTCTTCGCATGCTTTATGCCCTGGGCTTCCTGGCTCCTGTATAGTTAGCCCGCTGCACTGCGTGGGAAGTTGCAGTTCTGCCCTTTATTCTTTGAGCCCCCAGGCCATGGTCTTGTCTCTCTTTCTGCACTTCTGTAAGCTGGGAAGTCCCAGTGCGGTTTTTTCCTCAGTCCACCCTCTGAGTACCAACTGTGTGTTGTACACAGCAGGCTGGCTGCTGCATGACCTACGTGGGAGTGCCTGCTGTTAGGGCATCTAGAGTGTGGTGAAGAGGCTAGAGGCAGGTGCATAAATGGCCCTCAGCAGCAAGGGCGCTGACACAGATAGGAGGTCTGTGCCCCAAGAAGAGGAGTGCCCGGAGCCCAGGAGCTGGGCTACTAGGGACAGAGGAGCACACAACCTGGAAGGGCCAGCCATCCTAGAGTCTGTGCTGGGCGGAGTCCTGGGAGAACATGTCTCAGAGATGGGATGAGGCTAGATTTAGGGGTGCCAGGGAAAAGGGGGAGTAGCGTAGTGCTATAGGGAAAATGCCAAATGGACAGTCCTCAGTAACCATCAGTGTTCTCCTGCCATTTTTCAAGACCTTAGAGTCTTCTATCCAGGGCCTTCGGATAATGTGAAGCTGAGTGAGCCTCCCAGATCCAGCACGACAGACTGACAAAGTGCCCCATCGGCAGCTCTACCGTGGCATGATGGTGAGGAGAGCCAGCCGCAAGGAAACACTGAAGACGCATATCGCGCAAGTGCTGTGTGTGTGCTTTTGTTTGGATATAATTGGTGAAAGTGTTGGTTTTTTAAAAGTAGCAGTGATTGGGTTTTGTTTGTTGTTTGTTTTTTTGGTTTTGTTTTTTTGGTTTTGCTATTTCATTCCATTCTTGACCAAAGCTTCTCTTTTAGTAGTTTATTATGGAAAATTGTCACACTAACTTAAAGGGTGAGGAGATAATGTAAATTGCTAAAAAGAAAAGAAATTTAAATAAAAATACTGAATGTGTTTTTGGTTTTGTTTCCTTATTATTTTTTAAGTTCTTCTTTAGACTAATTTTTAAGGTAAAATTCTAGATTCTTAGTTTCTTAAATTGAATACAAATGATTTTTTCTTCAACCAAAAGAACCGTTTATTGAGTGGTATCTTTTAGCATTGCAGTGCTTGTAAAAGTAGGTGTACTGTTTTCATATTGTACCCGGACCATAGATACCCACCACCACTAAGCACCAGGCCTGAATGGGAGCTGCCCTGTGTCCCGGCAGGGGCAGCCTCCCAGGAGTGCGCCCCAAAGGCGTGCGACAAGGGAGCGTGCAGTGGGAAAGGGAAAGGGATGTGTTTCCATTTTGGTTTAAAGATTGTTGCCTCCAAACTACATTATTTTCATCATAACTAAACATGAAGTTTGGCATTCCAAGGCTGAGAATCTTAAGGGGTGCAAATATAAATGAAGAGCAAAGTAAATACAGAGTAGCCTCAAGTGTGGCAGTATTCTTGATTTCACTGGCCCAGGGGAAGTAGAGCAGTTCCTCAAACACACCTCTAGTTTTAGGACCCTGGTAACAGCGCTTCTCAAGAGGACACCATGATATTCTCAGAAGTCATTTGGCCCTTTTGGCGACTCATGAAGGCATTGCGTCCCTCCAGGAGAGAATCCAGGCCTGGGGTGCTGGCCCAGCGGCCCTGCCTCTTCCCTGTTCACTGCAGTGTCCTGCCTGGATGGCAGGAGCTCCTGAGTGTGGACATGTTTGCACCAGAGCATCAGCAGGGCTATCCTCACAGAGAAAAGACAAGAGCTGGCCGAAAAATAGGGATTAGCTAAAAATTTCTTTTAGTTTTATTAAATCACATGGCTTGGCCAGCAAGCCCAGACATTTTTAGAGAACCAGTGTAGTCCATGAAAGAAACAGCAATAAAAAATAAAATTAATGAACTGCCTCCACGAACTTACCAGTACTTAATTGCCACAGAGTTGTCTTTTTGCTTTTTTAACCTGGGCCATATCTCACCCATGGCAGAGCCTCCCTCCCAGTCACGGCATCCAGAAACCCTCCACACTGTATTGCCATGCTGGGGTCCAGCCTGTGTGACTGTGGAAGCTCCCTCCTGCTTGGGTCCTACCTTTGAAACCTACCTGAGTCCACAATGACTACCCACGTGGAGGGGTGACCACCAAAGCCCTTTGACTCGAAGCTTTGGGCATTGGTGTCAGATTATAGTTCTACCAAGTTGTGTGACCTTGAGCAATATAGTGAGCATCTCAGCCTCAGTATCCTCACCTGTAAAATGGGGGATTACTAATTCCTGTTAGATACTCAATAAAACCAAGGTTTGCTTTCAGGCTTGGCACTGGCCCTTTAGTAAGTAGTCCAGTGTATAAAGGATTTTGTTAACCAAAAAAAAAAAAGAGATATTCTTTACAGAATATTATGCTGAGAAAACGGGTCAGCCTCAGAAGCCAGATTAATTGCTTAAATATGACTCTTCAGATTGGCAGTTACCACACAAGTGGTTTAGTTCCCATGTGTGCCCAACTCTGGGCAGCAGATGTGAAGGCCTAGAGTTCCCCCAGGTGCCTGCATTCACCGAGCCAATAAAGCTGCCCTCAGAAATAGTCTGTACAGGTCAGTATATGAATTATATGATATGTAATTTAAGTTGTGTGTGTGTGTATAATTTGTTAGAATAATGGCCACCCAAAGGTGTCATGTCCTAATCCCCAGAAACTGTGAACTTTGTAGATGGCATTAAAGATTTTGAGATGAGTATCCTGGATGAGGCAGGAGAGTAAGAGTCAAACACATGATGGAATCATGGGTTGTAGTGTTGTAAGGCCATGGAGCCAGGGCACCTGGGCAGCCTCTAAGCTCGGAAAGGCAAGGAAACAAGTTCTCGCCTGTTCCCTGTGCGCTGAGACGTTGTGGACTCCTGACCTCCCGAGCTGTAAGAGAATCCATTTGTGTTGTGTTCAGCCACCCTGTTTGCTGTAATTGTTACATCAGCAATAGGAAACTAATACACTAGGTCATTTCAGAGAAGGGAAGAAAGCATGGTCTAGAAAAGTGTTTTTCACATTGACGGTCAGAGCCCATTAGTGGTTGTAAAAATCAATTTAATAGGTCATTACTGGCATTTTTTTAAATGAACTGAGAAAATAAGAGATTTTGCATTGCATGTGCTAAGTGTTGTTTCATGATTCAGATAAATCTTGGGGATTTGTATCACTGGGTCATAAGCAAAAAAAAAAATTGAAAACCATTGGGTTCATGAGGCAGGGTGCTTTAGCCACATCTTGATACATTCCCATAAGAATAGCTAGCTGTCAGGTACCAAAGTAAACAGTTGCTAGGCATTAACTGCTCACAGCCCTATAGTGTTAGAATTGTCATTGCCACATTTTAAGATGGCAAAACTCAGACGGGGAGTAACAGCCTACATTGGAACCATGACAATCTCCAGAGCCCCAGCTGTAACTACTAAGCATGCTCCCTACTGGGCAAGGGCAGGGAGTGGAGGTGTTGAAGTGACCAATCCCAGTTCTTTTTGCCCAAACTCAGGCTGTCTTTGGAGCTGATGGGAAGAAATCCTCCAACCATACCTTGTGGGATCTCATGGTAGACCTGAGTTTCTCAGTAGAACTGCCACATAAAGCCGTGTAGCTTGGAAGGGTGTGTGCAACAAAGTGCTGCCCCTTTCAGAAGGCCTGCCCCCTGGTGCAGGGCTGGGGTGTGGAGTGCTGAGTGTTCTGGGCCTCAGGCATGGTGGACTTCTACCCTCCCAGGGTTCTGGCCACCTCACATCTATGTGTGTTCGCAGGGATAGGATGGGGGGTGCAGGGGCAACCCCTTGACCTCAGGGAAAGAGCTCCAACTCTCTGGTCCCCATTTTGGGGTAGGCACATGCTGAGACAGAAGGAGATCCTGCTGAGCTCATCATCAACCCTGGTGTCCCATTGCGTTGCCTAGCCCACTGCTTCCTGAGTCCAGATGTCTGGAGCTTGGCTGCCCTCTTGTGACCAGGAGACAGTAAGTCCAGTGCAGTGAGGAGAAAGGCGCAGGAAGCCAAAGAACCCTGATGACTGAAAATGTTGTTCCAGCCCACAACTGACTGCCATCCTCCAAGTCAGCCCACTCCGAAGCCCAGGTGGTGTGTGGCTACATTTCCTTGGATAACTGAGAAGGCAGAAAAGAAAGGAGCATGCAGCATGGCACCATAGTGGGCAGCAGATTCCAGGAAGAAACAGAAAAGAAAGCTCTCAAGTTGTTCTCAGAATTCCAAATGAAATTCCTCCACTCCCAGGTTCCCCTCAACCAAGGAGTGGCTTTACTTGTTCTTAGAAAACTTTGTCCCCCTAGGGAGCCATTTCAAATAACACCCCCCAATCAGTTCCCAGTTTGAGCTATGCTTTCCCATCCATGGGGTCTTCCCACAATGGGCTGCAGGCCAGTGAGGGGACAGCAGTGCTTGAGTCAGCTTCACTGTACAGATGGGGAAAGCAAGGTGCTGAAAGTAGAGTAACTCGCCTGAAGCTACTAGTGAAGGGGCAGAGCCAGGATTGGGTTCAATTTTCTAATACCACTGTTCATTCATTCATTCACTCATTCAGCAGATGCTCATTGAGTGCCTCCTATATGCCAGGTACTGTTCTGGGCACCGGAGAGAGCAGAGTGAGCAATTCAAACATGGTTTCTGCTTGCACTAAGCTTAGGAGTGATCTTTTCATCAAATTGGGCTGCTTCAGTTCAGTTTTCACAGTGAGGAAAAGGGAGTCTTCAGGTGTGCATATTTGTCAGTCTACTTTTAGTGATGAGTATCAGAAGAACTCAAGCCAGCTTAAAAAGTAGACTCCTTGGTTCATGTATCAGAAGTTTCTGGAGGCAGTGTGGGTTCAGGTTGACCAGTTAAGAGGTTGACCAGGGCTCTGGTCATTTCTCTGGGATTCTCTCCATCTGAGCTCTAATTGGGTCATCTGGTTTCCCTTGTGGCCGTTCAACTTTCCTGTTCAGATTCATGCAGCTCACCCAGAGGGCCTTTTTCCCCTCTCCATTGCCATCCAAAGTCCTGGACTTTGCTTTGACATGGTCAACTGAGGTCACAAGTCCAGGACAGGGGATACCAGGAACTGACTGTGTTAGAGCACTCCGGGCCCACAGCAGAGGTGGGGGTTCATCTCACCTGGATCATTCCCTGGGTATATACAAAGCTGGGGAGGGGTGGAACAGATGCCATGGACATAACAGGTGTATCCTCTCACAACTTCAATTGTCCCCACAGGAAGGGGGTTGCTGGTACACAGACCATCTCAAACTTTTCTTGTTAGACTAAAGCCATCATTGGGATTTGCCAAGGCTAGATGAGGACCCTGGTAACAACCCCCCACTGTCTCCTGAGATCCAGGAAGGCTCAGGATCATACAAATCTTAGCTAAAGTTTACCAAGCATTCACTCAGTGCTCACTACTGGACGTGTTTTCCATGTTTGGACACATTTACTCTTCCCAGCCACCCTGCAGGTGTGAAATTCAGTGCAATGGGAGCTGGAACTGGTGAGCTCGGCATCCTGTTGGAAGTCCAGTGGACACCTCGAAGAAGAAGGGCAAGGACAAAGTGAACTGAGATACTTTAGCCGAGTCCCACAGGATAAACTGAACTTGGCCAGGTGAGGACAGGGTGGGAAAAGGGTTCTCGGCAGAAAGAACAGCACCTGGCAAACCCCGCTACACCGCATAGGGTGTGAATCTAGCCACCGGCCTCCTGAGACCTGAAGACCGCCCCCTCCCCTCTCCAGCTGCTGCGACTTGCTGCCTGGCTAAGTTTAGGTGAGAGGAGTCAGTCCTGGGAAGAGGGGCCTGATGAGTTGAGAGGGTGCAAGACCCAATGTGGCCCAAGACTAAGGTGACCAGACGCCCCGCTTTTTAACAATTTGTCCCGCGTCCCGCGGCGTTTTAAAAAAGGCCCGATTTTTGGAAAGAATGCACGACAAGCTAGGGAACGGCGGGAGATAGACCAAATTTTTAATCAAGAACCCCCCCCCCCACCCACCCACCCAGGTCAATGGTGTCCCGCTTTACCAATGTTAAAATCTGCTCACCTTACCCAAGACCCACATTCAAGTGGCTGCATGGCTGCCAAATAAAGGAGTGAAGCCATCAGCAGTAGACCTGAGGGGCCTGAGGCGCCAGTGTGCACTCTTGACTAGGGCCAGCACCCGTGTTTTGTCGTGAAGACACGGAGGGTGTGGAGGGCGGGGACTGGCTGCCTTGGGGACGCCTTACCGCACTTTTGGCGCCGAGCAGAGATCAGCTCATGAAGGAAGGGACGGTCCCCGGAGGTGGGGGACGAGGCCTGCAGAGGTTCCCTAAATTGTTGGGTCACCAGCCCCAGCGTGGGAACGCAGAGCCCGCCCTGCTCTCGGTGGGGTGAGGGGGACTTGCACCCCGCCAGGCTCCAGGTTCCCGCTAGCTGCTGTGCAGGCTTCGCACCCCTCTCTAAGCCTCCGTTTCCCAACCATAAAGTGATGAGGAGCGATCTTCGACGACTTCTGGGCGCCCTGGATCGGTGCAGCCCGAAACCCGGAGGGATAGGCGGGGCCTTGGGTTTCCGGACCGTCCCTGGTCCCCGCCCCCATCCCCCTGGGGCTGGGGCTGCGAAGCCCCGCCTCACACCCACGAGGAAGTGGCTGCGGGTCTCAGAACCAGTTCGGCGCGTCGACTGCCCAGAGTCCGCGGCCGGGGCGCCCCGAGGTGAGGAGAAGCGAGGGGTTGGTGGGCTGGAGGTGGGGCCCCCGGGGCCGCCTGGACGTGAGGGGAGTTTGGGGGTACACGAGGATGAGAGAGGGGGGTCTCGGGGAGGGTGCACCTGGAGGTGACGGGCGTGGGGGAACCTGCAAGGAGATATGGGGGCTCCCGAAGGTGAGGGGTGCCCAGTAGTGAGGGGACATGGGGGGAGGGGGCTCTCCAGGAGGTGAGTGGGGTGCGGGCGGCGGGCCGCCCGGAGGGTGGGCAACGCAGGGCTCCGCGCACCCGGCGCCCTCGGAACGGCCCAGTCCCGGGTCCGCGCCCCCCCCCCCGCCCCCTCCCCCGCTTCCCCACCTCCCCGACTCTGCCCCACGGTCGGTGTCCCCGTTATTTCGAGCGGCGAGGGCCCCACGCCCAGTCACTTCCCCTCCATCCTCCAGTCTTCCGGGTTGCTCCAGCGGGAAATGAGCTGGCGCCCCCGCCCCGCCGCGCCCTCCTCACGGCCCAGTAGACCTGGGCCAAGGGGTCCTGCACCGGCTGAACCGGACCCCAGTGGATCCGATCCTAGGGGCCCCTCCCTCACCGGCGGCAGCAGGAAAAGCAGCCAGCACACCGGGCAGGGTCGGGACCTTAATGCTGTAATGACTAGTGTGAAGCAGCAGGAAAGCTAGAGTCTATCCCCAGGCTGTCCCCCGGGCGGCCAGTGCTGCACCCATCACCTGTGAGGTCCCAGAGACTTAGGCAAGAGCGCCAGCCAGCTTCTTCCGTCACTGGCAAACCTCCTAACTTCTCCGGACTTCTACTTGCCTTATCGGGAAAATGGGGAAATTTCAAGTTGTGAGGCATAAATATGCTAATGTGTGTGCCAGGCACACACAGTATAAATGTGTGTTGCTATTGTCACTGCCATTGTAAGTCCTGCCCACATTTTCAAAGTATCTGTCCAGGCGAACCTAACCTCAGATTTGGGGCCAGAATCTGCTGTGCCTTTTAGGAGCTGTGTGACTGAGCAAAACACCAAAAAACTTCTTAGGTTTGCTTTACTGGGTGAAAGAGTGTATGTTAGCGTCCAGGGTAAATCCTGGGCATTTAGTGATGCCAAGTAAAGTTAGTTTATTACATATGTGTTTGTATATAATCCACAGGGGTTTTTTTTCTAATAAATAGTATTCCACCATGTGTAATATCTCATGCAGTCTTTCTATATCTGTAGACACTGGATTTTTCTACCCTGTCACCATTATAAAGAGGATTCTTACGGACATGTTTGTTTTTTTAAAAGCTAGTGGCTATTTTCTTAGCACTAAATGAATTTATGCCACCAATTTAACAATCTTACATCCCTGTTCATGTTATTCTCTTGTTTGTTCCTACCCAGTTGTTGAATTAAGGTTTATCACATTGCTCTTCAGAAAGGCTGAACAAATTAGCAACAAGTGAGAATTTCTATACAGCCCTGCCAGCATTGAAGTTTTATGTGTTTTGGGTTTTTGCTTTGTTTGGGTTACTTTAACTGGACCTTTTATAGTGCCTTATGGTGTTTTCATTTGTGTTTCTTCACTTGATTTTGCCTAGTTTGTAAGACTTTAAGAACAAAGTTGGGGAGAAGGGGTTGATTGGTCTGTTTGGGGTGGCAAGGGCTTTTCCACACACAACAGGAAGTTGAGTAACTGCTTAACATTCTGGTTTGCTGGCAGCTCCCTTCAGCCAGACTCTGAGCTGGGTGGGGACTTCCCCGAGTGCCTGTGGAGCTGAGATCCTTGCTCCAGGCAGCTCCTGCCTGGATTAGCCTCAAATATAGCCAAACCTCTGGATTCAGAGAAGCCTGGTAAAGCTTCTCTGAAAGTAAAACCTACAGAGGGTGCCTGGGCCAGCCTCTTCTGGATGGAGATGTGAGGGAAGCATTGTATGGGGAAACCCAGGACTGTGAGGAAAGAGTGCTTGGCCAGGCAGTGGGAGAGGAGCTTTGGAGAGGAGCTATATTCTCTCTAGATTTCAGATTTACCAGGACTTTCTGATCATTGGCTCTATCAAGAAAAGATTTGAGCACCCGATCCCCAGTAAATATTTACAAATTTCATCTATGTGCCACTGAAGTAATATGGCATATCCCTTATAGACAGACATGAAAGAAAGGATGTGACTCATTTATTCAACCACATTCCAGAAATATTTATAGAGCACCTGCTATGTTCCAGGTACTCTAATTGGTGCTGAGGATACATCAGTGAACAAATGCCCCTGTTCCCATGGGGCTTACATCCACACCCCAGTGCATTGTCTTTAGTACCCCCTGGATGGAGATCCACACCCAGCTCCCATGCTGTTCTTCTCTGCCCTTGAACCCCAAGCTGTGGGTGCTCCCCAGTCCATTCACACTGAGTGGCCACTGTGCAGACCTGGGGGAGGTGCTGCTGGCTCCTGTCTAGGGGGATGAGGAGTCTGTCAGTTTGGCCCATGCTCCCCCAGCCTCACTCAATTTCAGGAGTGATATGGGCATAGAGCACTGGACGTGGACTCCCAAGTTCCAACACCATCCTCAGGGGCCTCTCCTCTGTCTTCAACAGTCAAATGGGCTCATAGGGTGCTGGCTCACAGGGCCGTGGTGGCTAGTGGTGAATGTCCCAGAGGCCACAACCTCAGCCTTCCTTTGTCTCCACCAGGAACCATTGCTGAAGGGTTGTATTGTCAACACCCTTGGGCAAAAAAGCCTCCTCTGCAGGAGGTTGGCTGGCTGTGAGCACCTCCAGCCCCCTCTTGGTAGGGTAGGTTTCCTGGGAATGATTCAGAGTGCCCAAGCAGGTAGCCCATTGTTGAAGGCTTCCCTGGATCTGACCACAGGGACAATCCTATGATTCCTGAACCTAAGTGGCTACATACTGCCCTGAGGCCACAGTGGCTGGAGGAGCCCCTCCTCTCTCTGGGCTCTCACTTCCTCATTTGTAGAATGTGGGGGTTGGGAGTAAAGGCTGAGGCCCTGCTGGTTTCAGTTACTTTGAAGAACATTTGAGAAAAATTAAGAAAAAAGGGAACTGTATCTTCCCCTCTCACACTCCCTTCACCCATACTTCCTGACCCATTTAAGGTGTTGGTTTAGTGCAGGGGTGGCCAACTTTTCTGTATATAAGATCTACTTTTTACCTTAAAAGTGTGTCGCAATCGACTTGTTGTCATAGGCGTAGTCTAAGGGAGAAGAAGGGGTGTGAAATGCATACTATGTTTATACACTGTGTTTCAGTATAAGGTGTATTCCAGCGAGGTATGGGTAGATAAGTAAAATACATGTTCAAAACTATTTTTTATTTTTTAAATCACTTACTAAGTTTTCGAGATATAGGCTCATGAAGAAAATAAATTTCCAGACCCAACTTTTGATAGCAGCATTCCATACATGCGGTACCTAAAAAATTCGATTTTCCGACACTTTTTCAAGATAGATTTTTACTAACTTAAAATGCAATTTAATTTTTTTATCAACCGCAATGTATAAGTTGTTGTACTATTTGTTCGTAAATATGAAAAAGTTGCTATAAAAATGCACAGTATGGCTGATAATTTGATTTCAATATTTCACTTTCGCGGTTTTTTTTGGGCAAGGAAAATTTATCATGAAAGAATAATATGACTTACTTTTTGCTAATCTATCAATAGCTCGCTGAGTACAGCTCGTATTGAAATATAGATATACGGCTTATCTACCTACGTAAAAAAACAACAATAATTATTTAAAGGGCCAAAAAACTCATGTCCAGGGGAATTAAAAGAACATGGATAATTATTAACAATATTTATTAATTCAAAGTAGCTACAGATAAAGACAGATTTAGAATTTACTTTGTTGCCTTAACATTAATGGGAAGACTGAGTTTGCATGTC
>PVKE010031599.1:0-18938 GCA_004027555.1 Craseonycteris thonglongyai
TCCGTTTTATCTGGAGAGACTCCAACCCTTACAGCCATTCTTGCAATCAAGATTCTGTCCAGCAAAGAAATAGGGACAATTCCTCTCCCAGTCTTCTATTTTCCAGAAAGAACCTTTTCTGAGAAGCCCTCCAGCAAAATGTTTGTTCCTTTCACTGCCCTGACTGGCTTTGGGGAGTCTGGATTTATCCCTGTACAGGGGCTGACATCATCTTCCATAAACACAGGGTTAGACAGAGGAGGGTGCCAGGAAGGAAACAAGAGACTGTTTTCTACTCAATGATAAGACTGTCCAAAATACACATATTTTTCTATTTTATTTCTTAATCCAAAATAGGATAAAAATGTCACTTTTTCTGTATATCCACATAGATATACTAGCAAAAGTGAAAGCTGTAATAAAGGCAAACCCAAAAACTCACACTAATCAAAATCATTCACATCAAGAAACAGAGACCAAATCTCTCCTAATTTCATTTGCTTACTGTACCAGTGAGATGGGAACTTACATTTCAACTATTCTAGACTTTTCAAATTGTAATACCAAGATGTAGTGACCATTTTTCATATGCTTTGCATACAGAAGTAAAAAAAGAAAAAAGAAAAAAAAGTTTAATCTTAATAAAATTTAAATTTCTAACATATACATTTATTCACTGAACCGGAAAATAACTTATTTAATAAAAAAAATAGATGTCCTATATTTTATCTAAAGAATATGCTTTGCTTAGAACTTTAATATTCCACCTATATAATTATGTATTACTATAAAATTGAAATTTGATCCTAATTAAAGAACATTTTGTTCTTAACACAATATGATTTTTGGCAATTTTTCACAAGCCAAAGAAAACAGATTGTTTAAAATCCACATAAATTTCAAACATGATTATATTTTAGATGTGATTGGCATGGTATTTGCTCTAAGTTAATGATTGCCAATGCCCCTCCCATTCCTGAATAAGTATGAAGAAGGTGGATCCAAAAAGCAGTGTTGATGATTTCATACAACCTGATATTTATATTATATTTGTGGCTGGAAAATAAATAGACTCGTACTATATCCTAAATTGCTAAAAATACAGTAATATTAAATAGACTTAAAAGGATCACGAATTACTATTGCCATCACCTACAGAAAAGAGATTACTTTAAATACTGAATTTAATATCTATCCCTTTAAATATATATATGTATATATATATATATATATATATACACACACACACAAACACATATACACACACATACATATACAGGGTGAAACAAAAGTAGGTGGATAGTAAATGATAAGATATTATATGTATATGTATATATATGTATGTATATGTATGTATATGTATATGTGTGTGCATGTATATGTGTGTGTGTGTGTGTGTGTATACACACACACACACACACATTTATATGTACCTAGTGATTGAATTGCCAGTATAAGTACTGATATCAAATAACTTTTCATAGTAAAGTTTCAGACTCAGGTAATATAATTCACAGGAGCACCTAAAGAGAGTGACAATGACTATTTATTGTCTACCTGACGTCAGCCCCTGGTTTTCAGCAGATGAACTACACTTGGTCCATCCAAACATATGGCTCATGTTCCTACTTCCCAAGCCTCTTTTTCTTAGTCATAGCCAGAGGATCCAGGTTCTGCCAACAACAAATAAGTGGAGCATAAATAGGTGACCATGAAGAGGGTTCTGGGAAGGCTTTTGCTTGTCTGATGAAGCAGAACCTATGACCCTTGTTCCTCCACTCTTCTTTTACATTTGGGAATAAAGTCTAAAGCAATAGCAACCATTGCCTTTCAGTCATATGAAAAAGGACAAGAAAATACAATATGGTGGTTTTGACATCATGGTCACTAATCTAATGCCAAAATTAGCCTACACCCAGGAAAAAATAGACCTCCTTTGTATTAAAAAAGAAAAACAAAAAACTGTGAATTTGGTTTCCTTTCCCTTGCAGCTGAATGTTTTTCTAAATGATACTGACAGTTGTAACTACAAAGCTGTAAAAACACAAGAAACATTGTGTATTCATCTAGTACTTGAAAAAAATGTGGACAGTAATACAATCACCCACAGATCAAATTAGAATAAATAACTGTTTTAAATATACTCACATGCAAATTGATTCATCTACAACTGTCTCATGAAACACAAAAACGAACTAATTAGTTAGAAATTGGTGGATTTAATTTCATCACCAATTTTTTTCATAAAATAATTTTGTATTTGGCTTTTTTAGTATCATTTTTATTGTTTCCCAAAAATGGACCATGTGATATTTTCATTATTAGAAGACATATATTTTTTAGACATTTAAATCTTTGATCAAACTTTAATTTTTTTTTAATTATCACTTTGTCTAAAACAAAATTTTTAAGTCATCACCAATGTTTAAGGAAAAGCGGATGTATTATTAAGAAATACATTATCGCTTGATGTCTGCCATTTCTTGAGGAGAACAATATACCACTACCTGCACTATGATTTATTCATGATTAAGAGGTGATGTAGGACAGTGGTGAAGAGTTTAGACTCGAGAGTCAGACTCTGATAACACACATGAACTAGGTCAGGCTGTTTGAATTTTCAGATCTATTCTTGCTTAGCTCTAAGTGTGGTATAAAAGCAAATATACATATTATATATGGTATTTCAGGGATTAAATGTGTGAATAAATGTATAGAATTTAGAACCGTAACTTTTTATTATATTAGTAATTAGCAAAACAATAAAAAAGACAGCTATTTAAAAAAATCTCAAAGTATTTTGACCTACTGTAATCTACTTCAAAGGAAGGAATCCATTTCTGTTGGAAAGAGTTATTTTGGTTAGGCAAGATAGACTTGCAGGCATGCTCATTTATGGTGGAGATGCAGTCTGTGTAAGGCTTGAATAAAGTGAATGGATTTGTTGGCAGAATGGTATTGGATAGAGAAGGAAAAAGAAGGAAAGACGAAGGGTAGCTGAGAAATAAAGAGCTAGTAAGCTCTAAGCCTGAAGTTAGCAAAGACAATATAAGGAAGAAAACAGTTACAAGAGGTGAGAGAGATACCTAAGGTGCAGGAACAGGAAGTATCTTTGAGAACATGATGTTAGCAGATATCTTGGCAAAAGGTGTGACAATGCAAATTCTGGGAAAAAACCAAACAAACAAAACCTGGCTTCCTGAAGTGCATGCTGTTAGAATGAAGGCAATTGTTTTATCTCTATTTCTATATGAAAGGTTAGAAAGAGATTTCTAGGTTGGAGGTGTATATATTTGTTCACACTTTTGTATAGTTGCACATTATACCATTAACTTCTCTCAGTGTTTTCCTGTTTTGGTTCTACCATCATTTAACAGATCTTTCCTAAATAATTACTCTTGCCATCCCCATTATTTAGAAACAGCAGTCATTATTGTTTGACCTGTGCTCATCTTGGATGCTTCCTTGTATTACTTTTTTTTTTATGTTTCTCTTGTTTGTTTTTCCAATCATGCATTTACCTAAACTCTCCATGGAACATCTAGACTAGTTATATCAGCCATAAATAAGAGGAAAATGTATATCTTTACTTATTTAGTTTTAATTGTTTTTGACAGAGAGAGATAGAGAGGAGGAGTAGGGCCCAGAACAGTCTCCATAATTGTACATCATTAGTTTTCCAATATAGTTTCACTCCACAGGTGGGCACTGATCTGTACAGGGCAGGAACCAAACCAGGTGCCTCCTACATGGGAGACTTGCCCCAGAGAGAACCGAACTGGGGGCACACCCCAGTTCAACATATGGGTCCGCACAGGCAGAGAGTAGGATGCAATCCTCAGAACTTGAGTCTGCAAGATCAGCACTCAACTTGCTGAGCCACCCTGGCATCCCCAAAATGTATATTTTTAAATGCCTACATTGATTATTAATAAAAATCTAAAGTCAATTATCTATAATTCTATCATGGGGAAAAGGCACAAATTACCGGTAAGCCAAAAATAAATACAAAAGAAGACAATAATAGCGGTGTAAATTAGTAAAATAGGAAGCACTAAGGCAATATTATGCACAAGTTTAAGTCAGTGCATTCAGACACCTCCCTAAGAGTCACTATGGTGTGTTGGTGTACGGGGCGTGCTGCTTGTCCAAAACTTCTTATACTTCCATAGAATGGACAGAACTTCCATGCCAGGGTAATCACAACTTCTTGCCCACAACTCACAGCTTCCCATGCTGAGAGTTTACTTCTCTTCAAAAACGAAATAGAACCTACTTGATTTCAGTTCCATCTGGGTTTCACTCTTTTCTGGAAATACCCTCTCCATTGAATATTCATATTCCTTGTTACTCAATACCATAAATTTTCAAAGGCCAGCATTGTATAGTCATTGGGGGGGGGGGGAAGCCTTTTAATTTAGAAATATATTTAATTTAAAGAGAAAATTGAGAAACCCAATTATACAATTACAGTGGTATTCTGCATTCTCCAATTCAGCTTTATCAGTAACTGGTGATTTGGTCTTCATTAATCTTTTTACACAGATTCCAAGTTCAAAAGGAGGGAAAAGGGCTAATTAAAATCCCACCACTTGATAGGTCATGTAGCCTTGTCCTGAACCTTTTTGCCCTTCCTTCATCTTGCTCTCCCATCCTAGTGTTATTGATATTGCCTTGTGTAAAGCCCTCTACTTCTGCTCTCCTATACGGTCTCTGTTTTAATCAGATAGCAAACTCACTCATTACACAAAGTACAGAAGATTGAGGAGTTAGGGAAATCTAAAGAAAATAGAAATTTAGCCTCTCAGTAGGCTGAGGGCTTTATTAAAACCCTTACTAGTTTCTGGCTGCTGCTAACTATCACAATGTGAAAGCCAAGAAGAGTAAAGATTAGATTAACAATGCCAACATTGGACCAGTCTACTGATTACGAGAACACACAGATGCTATGCCTTTCTATATGAATGTAAGTACAACTTATATTATTTTTGAAATTGATATTTCTTTTTAAATGATCTCTATTTTACATACATGTGGTGAAACTGAGATTTAAGTGGGCTTAGGAAACCTGTGGTGATCTATGTGGTAACTCAGAGTGTGCAAAATGAAATTTTCAAAGGTAAATGATCCCCGTAAGACTGACATTTACACTTTGAAGGGAATAGAACACTCTTTGTGGCTTCTGAATTGTCAGTCAATATTCTGGAGCCTGAAAGAGTTAATGCAGATCAAAAAGGGTAGCATTTGAATCCCATTACTGAGAGTAACTACGTGAATCACAATTTTAGATCATACATTAATGATCTCAGTACAAATTGAGGTGTGTCAAGGAAAGATAAATCTTAACATATCCTACAAATAGCTGCTCAACAAATCCAGATGTGACTGATATCAAATTAATAATTAAACTGAAAATATTTTCCTTTAAGGAAAGATCAGTTATAGAATTAAGATTTTAATAATATTCAACTTTAAGTTCCTATTTATATGCTTGTTAATGGCACTAGTAGAGTGACAATAAGAGTGACAACAAGATGCTTCTGGACAATTGCAAACCTGATATTTAGACATTAGCAAAATGTTACGCTCAAAGCTATAGTCAAGTTGTCAGAGTTGTATGTGTGCATTTAACCACCTGTTTCTTGTTTAAAAGTTAGGAGCATGACAGTGTTCAGAACTGCATAGCAAAGATCTGGATTAAACTGACAAAAAAAAGGAAAATTCAGAGTTAAGCTTGTCACATCAAATTTAGAATCCCTCTGATATAAAAATGAAATGAAACTACTAATATTTGTTGTCATATATGTAAATAATATGGAAATGTAAAATTACTCTGAAATGTAAGTGCTACAATTCTTGCCCAAAATTTATTTCCTACTTGTTATTTACAATTTAGAGTTCTCCAACAATAAAAATAAATTTTTACAAGGCTTACTCAGCCAATCAATTGAAGAATTGAAATGTTTGATGACACTGTATTATCTAAAACAGAATAAAGTAGAATCACAAAACACATGGAAATCATTTCCATCAAATATAGGACAAAAAACATTGTCCTTGGATCCCTCAGCATGATGAATTTAAACTAAACATCAGGCAATTTATCTTTAATGCAGGCGTCTTTCATTTATTTATTTTTCTCCAAAATAGGGTCATTTATGATCTATTATATAATACTGATAGGAAATTAGCTGTTACAAAGTGTTTCTTTTTTGCAAAAATCTTATTAAAATATACTACTTGTATATATAAATAGAACAATAGTCATCTAATTATAACAAGTATGATACAATAAAATGAAGATAATTATTCTCTTAAACACTTTTGAATAATATTAGTGGTTGAGGGCACAATTGTCAACAGTAAAAATCTTTTATTTCCAAGAAAAAGACTAAAGTAATTTAGTACTTTAAAAAAAGATATTAGCAACTGATTGAAAAAAACAACAACACTCATTATGAGTTAAACTATAATAAATAAGCCCTGGCATTGCCTTAGTAAATGTGCTACCAGATACTACACACACACACACACACACACACACACACACACACACACACACATGCACTAGTGTTATATAATACATATATTTTTGTATATACGTACACAAATATCTATGCAAATATACATATACAGATGTGTGTGTAATTGTGTAATATAATGTTTCATTTCCTGTTCTCCAAGATGCATTTTAAACACTAAATGGAGTATTTGGCTTCAGAAATGTGGGAATATTGGCTACAGAAAAAATAAAAAATACTACTATTTAGAATTTCACAAGTTTATGTTTTCTTCTCCAAGTGAATATTTTTTGTGTCTTTTATATTTGTTATCTTGGCAAATATCTCCTTAGGGCTTAAATTTTAACAATTTTTCCAAAGTGTTGTTATGGAAGACATTACTATTACTCCTTAATATTTGTTGATCTTCTCTATTTTCTGAATAGGCGAGGGAGTTCTACTTTCTTATCTTCCTAGGTTAGACTTAGGCGTGAGCCTGTAATGTATGTTAGCAAATAAAAAATATCTGCAGATGTGATATATATTATCTCTAAGGGGCAGCATTTCAGAACCAAGTTGTTGTTGTTGTTTTTAAGATTTATTTTTATTGGTTATTTTTTTCAAGGTTTATATTATTGTTTTTGACAGAGACAGAGAGAGAGAGAGAGAAGGGAGAAGGCCCAGAGCAGTCTCCATAGTTTTATGTCATCTGTTTTTCACATGGTTTCATTACACACAGGTGGGTAGGTCTATACAGGGCAGAAACTGGGCTGGGGTTCTACTGCATGGCAGGTATGCCTCCTTGAGCCAAGGGCCAAACCTGGGGGCAAGAGCCAAACTGGGGGCCCTCCCACATGGGAAGCACAGCCCAGTTCAGCATATAGGTCCACAGGGGTTTGGACCAGGATTTGATCTTTGGTCTCTGGAGATGCAAAGCGAGTGCTTATCCAGCTGAGCCATCCCATCTTCCCCTATTTTTATTATTTTTGACAGAGAGAGAGACAGACAGACACATAGAGACAGAGAAGAGGGAAGACCCGGGGCAGTCTCCATAGTTGTACATCATCAGTTTTCTATATAGTTTCACTCCACAGGTGGGCAAAGGTCTGCACAGAGCAGGAACCAGCAGGGGCCTCCAGCATAGGAGGCACACCCCCAAGTGCTGGGGGCCTTCCGCACGGAAAGCTTGCCCTAGTGATTTAGATGCTATTTTATTTATTTTTTATTGCACTAGGCCTTTTCTTATCTAACTGATCCAACCCCTCCCTTATTTTAATATTTTAAAGTAAAATTTTATTTTAGTTATGGGTGTATATCTAGTAAAT
The DNA here is from genome assembly GCA_004027555.1 of Craseonycteris thonglongyai. Lineage (NCBI taxonomy): Eukaryota > Metazoa > Chordata > Mammalia > Chiroptera > Craseonycteridae > Craseonycteris > Craseonycteris thonglongyai. The sequence goes on from PVKE010031599.1 coordinate 7,805, forward strand.
ATAAACTAGATTTAGACTATGCCTTTCTTCATAAATATTTATGTATGAATGTTGGATGGAAAGGTGTATAAAAAAGTGAATGGATGGATAAAAATGGGTAGAAATATGAATGGAAAGATGAAAGAATAAATGAATGAATAGATAAATGGATGGATAGCTGGATGAGCGAATGGGAAGATGGATGAATGCACAGGATATTGGTTATTTTATAATGTATAATAAATAAATAAAACTAAATCCTTGAGACGTTTTAGCTTACAAATATGTCTTGCTTCTTTGAACTCTAAACACATTTATTTTTATTATCACTTACATTTTAAACTGTATTTTAAATCAAATGCATAGTTTTAAAGTAATATTGGTAATTGGGTATGTCTTTTTTCTTCATCTAGACTAGAATTTTTAAAACAGAATACCTTTATGTTATACTTTTCTATAAGAAGCTACATGACATCAGAGAAAGAGAAAATATTTTTTTTTTAATATTTTTGTTTTGTTTATTTATTTATTTTTGACAGAGAGAGAGAGAGAGAGAGAGAGAGAGAGAGAGAACTGAACTGGGGAGCTCCCAGTTCAGCATATGGTTCCGCATGGGCCGGGGCCGGGATTCGATCCCTGGTCCCCGGCGCTGCAAAGTGAGCGCCTAACCCACTGAGCCATCCCGGCTTCCCCAAGAGAAAATATTTTGAAGATAAAAGAATTTGATTCAGATTGTTGTTATTACATACTTGAATCTTGTGACACACAGATCCTATAATTAAATTGTTTTACTTAAGACTAAATTTCCTCATGTGAATGGGAGGTAATATTTGTCCTAAATATTTATTTACACATATATAATATGAAGACATACAATATTAGCTTTTTCTCAGTGTATCTGTCACAAATCTGCTTCACACAGACTAATGCCTTTTAGAAGTCTGGATTAATAAATAAATTAATAAATATTTAGTGCAGTTAATCCATCATCATTTGCAAACTAATTTATTATTTGAAATAAAATGTTTTTTGTTGAACAGATGGTTGTCTCTTCAACCCAATCTCTAAACTGTAAATTTTCTTTTTGTCACTAGGGATTCCCCTTAATGTTTAATGAGTCCAAGAGTTTGCAAGATTTAGAGTAATTTCATAGAAATAATAAGAATTTTTGCATCAATTCTAATATATATTTTCATAGAAAATATTTGCCATTTAGGAAAGGATTGAGTACAATTAAACTAAGCATTGCAACACAAAAATTTCAATGTCAATCACATTTGGTAACCTCTTGAAAATAGTGTAATTTTTTAAATTGTCCAATGTAAACAGGTGCACAGATAATTAATTTTGCATCTATTAAATTACAACTTGATTTAAAATTGCATCCCCCACACCCAGAAGCACGGTTTAAGAATAGAATTGTAGTTTGGGAGAAAATTATCAAATTGGTGGCCAATTTTTTATACATCTGACCAACAATTCCCTAACCTTTTATTTCAATTGAAATAAGAACAGAGTACACTATTACAGTGAATAGCTTGAATTTGGCCAGTGATTTAAGAGAAAGGGCTAGGAATAGTTCAAGAGAATTTCTGGGGTTAGAATTCATAGAAGAGTGTTTTGAATTTTGTGTCAGGGAGCAGGAAGGTTCAGTTATAAAATGAAGTTTCTAGTTTGGGCAATTAGGTAAAAATAGCTCCTGCCTTCTCATATTTTCAACCTCTGTTGAATTAATTGACCTCAAACATTTTCTCCTTGATTATTCCTATCTTCACTGCCTAATCTTCCACATGCTATAAAAGGTTAGGAGGATTTAAAAATGTATTTTTATTGTTTTTGACACAGAGAGAGATACAGAGACAGAGACAGAGAGAAGGGGGAGGGCCCAGAACAGTCTCCATAGTTGCACATCATTAGTTTTTCTGCATAGTTTCATTCCACAGGTGGGCGCAGGGCTGCCCAGGGCAGAAACTGGGCCGGGGTCTCGCCCCAGTGAGAACTGAACTGGGGGCACACCCCAGTTCAGCACATGGGTCCACACGGGCTGGGGCCAGGATTCAATCCTTAGTCCCTGGGGCTGCAAAGTGAGCGTTTAAACCAATGAGCCATCCCAACTTCCACTAGTCTAGGAGGATTTAAAGTGTAAAACCTGAATCATCTGAAAAAGTATGGAAGAAAAAAAAACAAAAACAATGCCCCAAAAGATATAACAATTAGACTTTACTTCTGCATCCTAATTAAAACAAAACAAAACAAACAAAAATCCTCCAAATTGCTTTGGTGAAAAAAAGAAAGTAATAGAAGAGAAAAAACAAATAAACTTTGTATTCTATACTCAGATAACACGTCAATTGAGGTGGGGTACAAAATAAAGTATAATGTGTCTTGCAGCCCAATTTTCCAACCTGGGTTTACTTTTCTGTTGCAAAAAAAATGTGTACTGTTCAGTATTGCTTGCAGTAATATTTTATTTGTATTTCTGAACATACACAGAGGGTGCCAAAAACAATATATACACATTTTAAGAAAGGAAAAACTTGTATTTAAATTGTAATACTCAATGTATACTGATTACAAAGATGAACACAAGTCAGATTTGACTTCTGCAATTACAAGAGGTGCTCAAAGTGCCATCAACATCCAGACACTTCTGGTTACAGCAAACTACTGCTTGAGCAATGTTGACCAAAGTGTCCACTTGTATCGCTGCTCGTGCTGTTTCAATTTACCATGCATCTCAAACATATTATGAATGCATGCAATTGTTAGGCGTGTTGAAAGTTCTGTTGTATATTTATGCCACCATTGTTGTACATCTACAACATTCTCATATTTTAAATATTGCTTCAAAATGGTCTGTGCTCCTCAAAGGACAATTTGCTTCTTCCATTCTGACCATCCTGACTATCGTAAGGCGATGTTAGTGTTCATTTGATTAATGCCATCTTTTGAGCAAATGTCATACTACATATTACTACTGTAATTCAATTCAACTTCGAAAAGTAATACATAGATACCATCTCTTAAAATGTTCATATATTATTTTGACACATCAGGCATATTTGTCTTGTAACTAATTTAGGGTACAGAAGAAAGAACCGTATTAATGATAGAAATGAGGATAAGGGATCGGGCCACGAAAAGAGAAAGACCCCTCTCTCTTTTTCCATGGAGTTCTTGAATTGAGAGAATATGAGATCCCAAGAGAGCTCTTGACAAATGAAATTGAATTTACATGAATCAAACTAAGTATGTAATGTTAAATAACCAAGGTCATAGTCCCAGAAACTTCCATTTTATTAGAATGAGTTTATTATAGAACTGTTGTTAGAAGAAAGTCATTGCTAGAAAGCCTAAAAATAAACTTGCAAACAACTCAATTTCTTTAATCTGAAAGTTCTATTGAAGACCCTCTGGTTCATTGTGGAATTAAAATACTTTGGATATGATTAGGAAGAGAAAATAAAAAAGTTTCTTTTGGATCAGGTTCAAGGACTTTTTTATGTTCTACTAAGTAGATACTCTTTTTTTTTTTTTTTTAATCCTAGTTAGTGCCTCTTGTAAATATTGTAGGTCTGTTAAAATACCAAGTAGGTTTTTTGCTAAGGAGCCAACTCTATTCACCTCTTAGTAGTGACTTGGAGCCTTGTATTTAGAAAGATTTTCAAGTAAGAACACACGGCAAAGTCTAATGGAGCCTAATTTCCTAACAGTATTATACAATATTTTTCTTAATGGAGTCTGGGATCAATTATAGATATCTGTCATTAACTAACTGGAACAGAAGAAAGGGTCACAGGGGTCTTGTGCATCTGTGGCCTGTGGAATAGTTTGCTGATACATGTTTAACAATAGACTCTTGTGGTTGGGGGAAAGCCTGATTTATAGCATTTGCCAATTTCCCTGGTGTAAATATTTTTAATGTGACTAACTTAAAGTGATTCATATTTACATCATTAAATTCTGAGCAAATTTGGTTTTTGCTAGCAGTATGTACTAGCTCTAACACATCACTGGGCCAGTGCCTTAATTCTAAAGCTCCATATCTACAGTGCTTGCCTGTTGGTCATCTATAGGTTACCTAGGTGAGAAAAGTATGAGGATGAGAGTAGTCTGAATTTAAGTTATGTAATATTGATAAGAATGAGCTTAAGAGAAACTAATGGAAATTATTAATGGTTTGCATAGTGGAAACTATAAAGAGTGGTTGAAAATATGAGTGTGCGTTCTTCTGGAGACAAGGCAGCTGAACAGGGTTTTGTTTGTTTGTTTGTTTGTTTGTGACAGAGGATGTTTTCCATTTGCTTTTGATCCCTTAATATCATATCCAGATAAACATAAACTGAAATATTTCCCTTTGCTGCCAATCATTATATATTGCTGAACTGGGGTGTGATCCCCATGTGGGAGGCCCTTGACTCAGCCCCAGCTTATGGAGGTGCATCTCCCATCCCGGAGGCCCCCAGCCGGATTCCCATTCTGTGAGGTCCACCCACCTGTGTGGAATGAATCTATGTTGAAAAACTGATGACATACAACTATGGAGACTGCTCTGGGCCCTCCCCCTTCTCTCTGTCTCTCTCTGTCTCTGTAAAAACAATTATATATATATTCTATCCTATGTGTATGTGTGTGTGTTTTCTCTCTGTAGCTGAGGGTAGGGAGTGTTTCAAAACAAGAACTTGAAAATATTACCACGAAAAAGCACCTTCACACTCATTAATTAAAAAAGCAAAACAAAACAAATCAAAAAAACACCTTGGGAAGACACAAAAGAATTTAAGCTCTATATGACATTCAGACCAAATAGTTTTCTCTTCCCAAGACAATGCAGAATGATGGTCATGCTTCCTGGAGCACTGTACTAAAAATGATCCTGCACTTATATCTGTTCTCATTGGATAAGTGGGCCATCTTTGGTTAATGATTCCTGTCACGGATGCAGAGGAGAGACATGCCTTTCATTGACATAATATATTTGTCATAACACACACAGCACCCTGTTGCCATAGCTAGGGTTACTTAGCTTCATGCACTGTAATCAACCCTGAATAAAATAATTTTAGAAGGAAACTTATTATAACATACTAGGAATTCAGGATCAACAGTTGTACTTTGGATAGAATGTTAGGACAATCCAAAGATAGGTAGATCACCTCCCCAGTATTGCATTTGGCAGTTAAGTGAAGAGTCACTTTGACAGTGTGCAAAATCTTACAGAAATGGTGTTGGTGGTACTAGAGTTACTGTATTGTATCTTACAAGGCAACAGTTTAGGTACACTTATAGTCAATGGAGAATATTCCATTTCAAATGTAAAGGGCTACATGACTATACAGAAATCCAAGATTAATATTTTCATGCCTTTTACAGTATTTCAAATGGATCCTAAAAAGGATGCTCTAAATACTTTAAATTTCCTTTTAGTCTTGTTAAACAAATAACAGCAACAAGATGTGGAAATTTGGCAGACCCAGAAATATAAGTAGATCTATAAATACAGTATGTCTTTTATGGTTTGGCAGTTTTAATATACTTTACACATTTGGGATATATATTTTTATAGGTCTTTGGGGATGAATTTATTTTTTAATGTGCATGTATCTATATGTAGATATATCTGTATCTCTGTGTGCAGTTCAAGGTAAAATATATATTTATGAATAGATTAAACTGATTTAGGTAATATTAAAATTAAAGACTGTTCATTCTTATTTCAGGAATAGAGCACTTTTATCTGCAAGGAATTGTATGAACCTTGATTTCAAAGAAGAAAAAAAATTAATATTATCCCCTAACTGAAATGAGCATTGATTTAAAAACTTAGCCTAGGTTGCAAATTTGCTTAACAAAAGTTGAATTAGTATATTATGATTTCTCACTTTGAGAAATTTAAAGATAATTAAAATATATAGCATAATGCCAATACTCTTTTAATAATTCACAACATGTCAATGGAAAAATTTCAATTATAGTTATAAGTAAAGAGTTTTAGAAGGCCAGTCCATTCATTTATTGGCAAGCTGTTGCTCTTTGCCAAAACCCTTAAAAATGAAAAATACTTGCTTATACCTTAGACTTGACTAATGTTTAAGTGATGGTGTATGAAAGTCTATGTGCAAATGTTCATATAAGTAAAAGATTATTTTTGGTACTTTTCCCCATTTTTATATATTATTCTATTTTTATATGCACTAGCTCATATTAATAAGGCATTGATTTAATATCTATAATTTGAATTATGCTTTCCAAATAGTTCCTTTGGCTCTATATTATAAATCTGATCTCACGTTTGCCATTCACTCTTAAACAATATAAATTCTGTCCACAAATAAAGCAACTTTAGCCCTCCCTTTTCTCACATACACCAATACAATTTATTTTTCCCTTTTGCTCCTCAAGGCCAGAAGCACTGAAAAATCCTAATTAAAAAACAAGGTTTGAGGTTTTTTTTTCAAGGATTACTGAAGCAAAGAAAGTGAAGGGAATGTGGATTTAAAATAATTATCTAGGACCTAACCAAGACTCCCTCAGAGTTTCACACTGTTAACATTTTATTTTTCTTTCTTTTTTCTCCAGCATCAGGAACCCTGGGAGGGAAAGTGTTACAGTGAAACTGGTAAATGCCAACATCATTGAAGCTAGTTTACTGCATACATTGTTGTACTAATTTAATGCACACGTGTTAATGTGAACAGAATTTCAAACAAAACTTCTAAGTAATGATGCATGCAGAAAAGAAATGTATTACCTGGTGAGTTTATAGGAATAAACATACTATACCTACCTATAGGTTTGCATGTCCTTACAGTAGAAAGCTGAAAATATCAACTGAGAAATGAACATATTTTCAAGAGCTAAATGTCAGAAGCTAGAGATCAGGGTCAAGCTCAATATAATAACTTCATAATGTTGAATCATCAATCTCTCTTTGATGAAAGATTCTTTCTCTGGTTTTCTTTCTTTCTCCCTCCCTTTCTTCCTCCTCCCCTTCCCTCCCTTTCTCCTTCCTTCCTTTCCCTTCCTTCCTCTCCTTCACCACTTCTCTATCTCTCTCTTTATCTCTTTCTCTTTTTCTCTCTTTATTTCATTCTTCTGTCTTCTTCCCTTGCTTTTTCCTTCTCCCTCTCCTTTTTCTTCTTTCCTTTTTTACTCTTTCCATCCTGCCTTTCTTTTATTTATTCTATCTTTTTTTTATATGTCCACTTAATGAGATTTCATGTTATCAAAAGAAATAGAAATGCAGTGCAATCCTGCGTAGTAGCCCTTTCAAGGTCCTACCACTATTTTTTAAAATAATCATCCTTCTGGTCTGCGATGTCTTGATCTTAGTGTCTTTTGTGCTAATGAATGATCAGCTTCATTTAGGCAAAAAAGTTATAATACTAACACAGAGAAGAATTACCTTGATATCACTAGTTTGTATTACCTGCATTTCCCTAATTTTCAGTAAACGCTCAATTTAAAACCAATTATTTTTATCATGGAAATGTGATTCAACTGAGAAAAGAGCAAAGAACAAGAGCCAATTTTTCAAGTTATATTGTACATGGACAATAATTGAAAGAAAATAAAAAAAATAGATTTAACTATGTACAGAATACAGAAGGATGATATCAAGAAAATACCATCTAGAAATAAGCCTGAGAACCATTCAGAGTTTTCGTCACTGTATTTAGCTTCATAGAAATCTAGCCTCAGACCTGGCGTCACCACTCAGATGTTCAGCAGCACCATCCTGTTCTTTCTTATCACATAACTATTGAAGAGATATTTTATGTATTTCAATCTTTAATGCCTTTGAATTACTTGAAGATATTTTTATAAGTTTGAGTTTATATTTATTACTCAAATTAAATTTTATTATACATAGCTCTAAAATCAAATGTTACATTTCTAAAAAAGAAGTGTGTGAAGCTGTGCTCATTTATATTCTTAGTCACGATTGCATGAAAACAATTTCTTCGAGGGGATGCCAGGATGGCTCAGTGGGTTGAGTGCTCATCTTGCAGCTCTGGGGTCTGAGGATCAAAACCCAGCCCCAGCCCATGTGTTGAACTGGGATGTGCCTCAGTTCTGTTCTCACCTGGTGAGCTTCCTATGTGAGAGGCCCCCGGTTTGGCTCCGGCCCTAGGCATGCTTCTCATGTGAGAGGTCCCTAGCTCATGGGGGCATGCCTCCCAGGTGGGAAGCTCCCAGCTGGTTCCGGCCCCGCACAGCCCTGTGCCCACCTGTGCAATGAAAGAATGTAGAAAACTCATGATGTGCAACTGTGGAGACTGCTCTTGGTCCTCCCCTTTCTCTCTGTCTGTATGTTTTTCTCTCACTCTGTCAAAAACAATAAATATAAACCTTAAAAAAAAAAAGAAGTTCTTCTATAAGAATAGAAAATACCAAGCTACACATCTGCCTGGTGATAGCTTTGGGAAACAGCAAGTATTAGTGCTAAGAAGAAAATTAGATCTCAGAAGTTAAATGGCCAGCATAAAAGCTCACAGATAGTAAAGATCACTTTGCAGTAGATCCTAGTTCTTCTTGATGCCTCTTTCTAGATACGGCTTTAGAACCATGTTGTCATCAAGAATAACATGAGCTTTAAACTCCATCATAGAAAATTAATTTTAAAACATTTTTGCAAGTTATATTTTTGTTAAAATTATATTAAAATCATGCTGAAATGGTCAGAAGCTATATTTAATCAAAATTAACAACAAAAAGGGAAAGTAAGAAAGATATCCACATCACTGACATCATATTGATAAAGCATGTATTCTGAAAAAGCAACCAGAATACTGTAATGTTCTTGCACGTTCTGTCTGTTATCAGACATATTGTTTTTTTCTTTTCTTTTCATGTTATATGCTATGTCTTCTTATATTTGTCCAATAAAATCTCATTTCTACTATCTGTCAAACACAACATTAAGTAGTTCATCAAAGCAGAAACAAGCAAGTGAAGTTTTACCATCTAATTAGCCAAAATACAACAGTTTTACATCTATTAATAATTTCATATTGTTGAATTTATTTTGGTGACATTGATTGGTAAAAATTACATAGGTTCCAGGTGTACAATTATACATTACACCGTCCATGCATTGCGTTGTGTGTTCACCACCCAAAGTTAGCTCTCTTTCTATCACCATATATTTGATGCCCCCATCCTAGGCCCCCAGCCCTGTCCACCCTCATCCTCAGGTAACCACTAAATTATTGACTGTGTCCATGAATTTTTTTTATTGTTGCTTTCAGTTTTATATTCCACCTACCGTATTTTCTGGCGTATAAGATGACTTTTGAAACGAAAAAAAGTCAACCGAAAATCAGGGGTCATCTTATACGCCGAGTATATCCCGAAAAACGTCTGGATATGCCGCTAAACAAATTTTCCAACTCGATCCCGCACCAATCACTGCAAGGCTGCTCGGACCGCCTTTCTAACTCAGCCAATCCAAGCAGGCTTTTTATGCATGCAAATTATACATGTTCTGTACCCAAAGCTACACTGTGTTCTAGTAAAAAGCCTGCTCAGATTGGCCAGAGTCAGAGAGGCAGTCTATTATAACCTTTGAACCTTTGCTTGTTGTGATTGGCTCACCGTGGTACATACAGTTGCAGCACAAGAACGTTCTGTGTAGCCAAAGCTGCTGTATCAGGACACATGCATAGTAGCTAAATTCACTGTATTAGAGCACATCCAATGGGCTAGAAGGTACAGTGCCTTTATAGGACATTCTGTATGTAGCCAATGCTACAGTATCAGGGCACATACAGTGAGTTAAAAGGTACCGTAATAGAACATTGTGTGTGTCGCTGAAGCTACAGTACTGTATAACCCCGGCCTAAAAGATTAGTGGGTGTACAACAAATGGCTGGTAGAAAAGAACCCATCATGGCTCCAGCAAGAAGAAGGAAATTTGAAGCCAGTTTCAAACTGAAAGTTGTAAACTTTGTCAAGGAACACAATAACTGTGCTGCGGCAAGACAATATGGAGTAACAGAAAAGAAGGTCTGAGACTGGAAAGCAAATGAAGATGCATTAAAGCGTATGCCAAGGAGTAAGTGTGCATTAAGAAGAGGCACCCCATATTGGCCAGAACTTGAAAAGCATGTAGCAGACATGGTTCTTGAGCATCATCAAAATGGTTACGTAGTGACACGAAACAAAATACGTATGTTTGCACTTCAGTGGGCCAAATCTAACCCAGATAACAGCAAAGGATTTAAGGCCACTGTATCCTGGAGTACTAGGTTCTTGGAAAGCCACAATCTGGTACTGAGGCAAAAGACCAAAATTGCACAAAAATTACCTGCAGATCTTGACGGCAAAGTAAGTCTTTTCCATCAATATGTAATACAACAGCACAAGAAACATGGCTATGCATTAAGTCAGATCGGAAATATGGATGAAACTCCTATGAATTTCGATATGGTTGGAAATAAAACTGTTAATCCAAAAAGTGCAAAAACAGTGTTAATTAGAACAACAGGACATGAGAAGTCCAGTTTTACAGTGGTACTAGCATGTACAGCTGATGGTGCCAAACTAAGACCAATGATTATTTTTAAAAGAAAAACAATGCTGAAAATCAAGTTCCCTGTTGGAGTTTTTGTACATGTGAATGAAAAAGGATGGATGGATGAAGAAAGGGTAAAGCTATGGCTTGATAATGTATGGGGTAGGTGACCAGGTGGACTTCGTCAAGAACGTAGCCTACTGGTGTGGGATACGTTCAGGGCTCATTTAACTACCAGCACAAAGAACAGGCTGGCAAGAATAAACACAGATGCGGCAGTTATTCCTGGAGGATTGACATCATTGGTACAGCCACTGGATGTGTGCCTAAACAAGCCATTTAGAGATCACATTAGAGAACAGTGGAATGAGTGAATGGTTAGCAGCGAAAAGTCATTCACAAAAGGAGGAAACATGTGTGCACCACAATTGGATGTTTTTTGTAACTTTGTCATAAAAGCCTGGAATGATATTACTGAAGAAACAGTAATCAGGTCTTTCAAGAAGTGTGGTATATCAAATTCTTTGGACGGTATGGAGGATGACTTCTTGTGGCAAGATGAAGGGGAAGCCGAAGCTGAAGCCACACCATCTGATTCGGAATTTGATCCATATGATGACTGTCTTACAAATGTACCAC
>PVKE010031600.1:0-18943 GCA_004027555.1 Craseonycteris thonglongyai
ACGGACAGACCCCGGGACACGATAACCACTGTACGGACAGACCCCGGGACACGATAACCACTGTACGGACAGACCCCGGGACACGATAACCACTGTACGGACAGACCCCGGGACACGATAACCACTGCATCGATCAGGCAGCAGCACACCCCTGGCCGTCTGCATGGACCACACGGCGTTCCTCGCTCCTGCTCCTGCTCTGGCCTGCTCGGCTCTCACCTCTGCTCTCACAGTCACCCTCATCCCCGGCCAGCTCCGCCAGGAAGCCTCTCACCCAGTGTTCTGAGCGGACCCGTGTGTGTCAACACGCTTATCTTGGGCTTCCCCGAATGAACACTTGAGGCTGTTTGTGAACACACACCTCGCTTGGTGCTTATCTGCGTTACTCCTATGGCTCTCCAGCTGCTGATTGGTATGTGTTCCCCGTTGTCTGGTGGGAACACCTGTGCTTGTTTACACAGATTGCAGCATCATCAAGAGGCTACGTGAGTAGTTGTGATTAAGACCCATCTCGTTCCAGAAAGCACTGGGCGGTTTGTTTGAGTAATAACAAGACTAAAGCAGTGTGAGTTACAAGCAGGGAGAAAGACGCAAGACAGTGGAAGGTCAGGTTAAGCGGGACAGAAGTCAGGCAAGAGGAAACCCTGCATTCCATAATGACCTCTCACGGACCAGGTGAGCGAATGTGCAGAACCATAAATACGTGGAGTTCAAAGTAGGGGCATTTCACCTGCTAAACATCTGTGTCCTGTCCTCGCACGGTTTCCTGGGCAGTCCCAGTTTCTCTGCAGCTTTGCTTGGTGGGAGAGGAAGGTTGAGAGATGCCCCTGTTTTCCTTCTGAGCAACCTGGTCTCTGGCCCCAGTCCACGGCACGTTCTTTCACATCGGTTTGGCTTTTTCCTCAGGTAGGTCCGTCTCGGGTGGAGAGTCTAATAGATTAGCTAGAGTGGAGCAGGAAAATCACATTCCCATTGCTCTCACCTTCCCAGGAAAGGCTCTGAGAGGAGGAAGAGATTCTCAAGGTGACGGAAGAACAGGCACCTGGCTGAGGGCAGGGAGCAGAGAACTGGCCAGAGCACCCGGGAGAAGAGCTGGAGGTGAGTGAGGGAGACAGAAAGAGCCGAGCTGGTGGGCAGTGGTGGGAGCCTGGAATCCGAGCGGAGCTGCAGGGCATAGCCTGTGTGCCCGTGAAGAGGTGTGGCCATGGTGTCCACAATGGCACTTCAGGTGAGGACCCAAGGGAGGGCAGGGAGGGGTGTGAGTGATGCAGAGAGCAAGAGCTTCACACCGCCGACAGGGCCAGTGACAAAGTGCGGTGGGTCAGGTGTGGGTCAAGCCTTCTGATTCTCGGGGGTAGAGACTCCTCAGCCATGAGCTCCTAGTGTGAGGTCTGGGGAGGCTCTGGGAAGTCCTTGAGGCTTTTGTACAAGTTAGGGTACGAGAGGTCTGTGAAACCATGTCATTCCATGCATGGTCATGGCCCAAGCCCTCTAGACTTGCTTGGCCCACCCCCTCCCCGTCCCCACTTCCTAGAGAAGAGCCACCTTTCTTGATGAGCGTTACTGATGGCTTTGGCCCTGGTCTACCCAGAGACAATTCAGTGGGTGACTAAGAACGAGTCAGGGGAAGGGGCAGGCCTTGGCAGCCCTGTCTCTCTCCACCTGGACGAATAACATCTCCTTTGTCATTGCTCTGCAGGGAGATTGACAATGTGTTTATTATTTCATTAATAACAGGGGATTCCTGGATTGGGGAGGTCATCTAGGTGTCTGGTTAGGTCACTCTGCTATTGAGAGTAAGATAACTCATCACTTAATTGCTGGAGAGAAAGGACGGTGGTCCCTGTGAGAAAGAATCACAGAAGGAAGATGAGGTGGATCATGTGCTCCTGCTTCAGTGTGGAAGCTGGAACTACTCCAGACTTCCTCAGACCAAGCTCCTGCCACCTTCCCCTCACCTGCCAAACCCTCCCGCTCTTTAAGGACTGTCCCTCATGGTCTATGGATACTCAGAGGAGCATTTTGGGCATGTGTTGTGTATTCCAGAAGCACATAGAAACACGTGTGAGTTACCAGTGGGACACAAAATTTGTGGCTATTTTGGAATGGGCTTGGTGGCAGTCTAGTTACCAGCTGATAGTTGATGTTTATGGCAGAAGGCCCGAGAGAAGTGGCTCAGGACAGAACTTTGGAGAAAGAACCCTTAGTGTTTCCTTCTGCAGAGAGGCAGTAACAGACCCTGGAGAATGGATTACAGCGTCCTGGATCCTGATCTATAAGAAAAAAACATGAAGAATGAAAATCTAGATTATCCATTTTCAGCTTCTCTGTTTATTCAACCTGTCCTCATTGGAATAAATACAGCAGATTCCCTAGGGAGCCCTGGAGTCAAATGCTACATGGTATAGGGGCTGTTTTTAAAGAGAGCTGCGCTTTGAGGGCCACGGGTCAGGGCTCGATGCCTATGAATGGGGGAGATGGGCGAGCCTCCAAGGTACCATTGTCACATATGAAAGTGTACTTGCTAGCATAGTCCCAAAGAGTTCTAGAAATTACCACGCTTCTCCCAACAGGAGGGAAGAAAGCCGCTGTACTGAGATGTTGGAATCAGGCAGGTGGGGTGATTGCACAATCTCAGAATCAGGGAAGTTACTACTCGCCTGGGCCTTGTCAGCCCTGCGTTACAACATGTCTCTGACTCAGCCTCCTGCTGGCTGACGTATCTGCCCGTGATGATTTCATTTCCAGCTTAACCTGGGGACATGGAGACTCCGCCAGCACACTTAGGACACACTGAGTGCCTATCAGAGAAAAAGAATGTGTGTGAACTAACTCCACCCACAATCCAAAGGGGCCGCTCTTGTACAGTAAGAGAAAACATGTCCTGCTTTGAGAACTCAACTACCAGTTGGTAAACAGGGCCAGCAAGGTCAAGTCCCTCTCTTCAGTCAGGTAACTCTCATGGGTTCCCAGGACCTCAGGCTGCTCAGCCCCGACTCCAGCGCTTTCTGTGTGGAACGTGACTTGGTCTTTCTGCGCACGTAGCAAATACCATTGTTCTTTACAAATGAGGCACACGAAACACAGAGAAGCCAAATAAACTTGTCTAAGGTTTCACCACTCATCGCTGGTAGCACCAGGATTCAAGGTCAGATCTGTTCCGCTCTGAGTTCCAGGCCTGTGTCCGCTGCACCTCTGAATTCTAGAACTAGGATTTTTGTGCCGCTGTGATACCAACAGAGAAAATGGTCCAGATCCTCTCATCAAATGTGCATGGAGCACCTGCTAGGATGTAGGCAATATTCTAGAGCAGGATTGGCCAGACAGTAAGTATTTCAGGCTTCGTGGGCTATATGGTCAGTCATGATGGTTCAACTCCCCCACTGTAGTGTGAAAGCGGCTGTAGAAAATATATGAATGGATGAGCGTGGTTGTGGTCCAGTGAAATTGTATTTATAAAAGCAACCTGTGGGTTGGATTTGGTCTATGAGCTCTGCCCCGGCTCTAGGCATTGGGGTTATACGAGCAAAAACAGAAACCCACCGAAATGCCTGCTCCTGTGGAGCTTACATTCTAAAAAGAAAAGAGGGGAAGCCGGGATGGCTCAGCGGGTTAAGCGCTCGCTTTGAAGCCCTGGGGACCGGGGATCGAATCCCGGCCCCGGCGGACCCACATGCTGAACTGGGATGTGCTTCCCAAATGCGGTGAGGCCTCCAGTTCAGTTCAAAAAAATAAAATAAAATAAAAAATAAAATAATTAAAAAAAACCAAAAAAGAAAAAAAAAACAAATGGTGTTTCTTGTAACACGTTGTAAAAACTGTCATAGGCTCTGAGAGCTATGGAGACCTTAGGGTAAGGTGACCAGATTTTAACATGGGTAAAGCGGGACACCATTGACCGGGGGGGAGGGGGTTCTTGATTAAAAATGTGGTCTATCTCCCGCCGTTCCCTAGCTTGTCGTGCATTCTTTCCAAACATCGGGACTTTTTTAAAACGCCGCGGGACGCAGGACAAATTGTTAAAAATCGGGACTGTTCCGCCAAAAGCGGGACGTCTGGTCACCTTATAAGGGTGACCGAGTTCAGCACTCTGGTCACTGGGCAGCCCCTTACCCCTCTGCTGCTGAGGGGCCTGCATTCTATGAGCCCATCCAGTGTCAGGGGATCACCTCCCCCGACCCCCCGACCCCAACCCCTTCTGTAGGCCCATCCTTGTCACACGAGCCCTCCTTATCTGTCGCCTGCCAATCTGACCCACTCACCCCAACTCTCCTCTAGGCCAGGGGGCCTCAGACTGCAGGGCTCACTGAAACAGCTTTCTGGGCCCCCCTCCAGCGGTCCTGATTCAAGGAGGCCTGGGGTGAGGCCCAAGATGTTTCATTTCCAACATGCCCTCAGTTGTGCTGGCCCTGCTGGTCCCCGGCCCACGCTCGGACAACCAGCACTCTCTGGCAAAAGCGAGCGAGCCTGCCTTCTCTTACACAACTCTGCAGATATCTGATCCTCGGATCACGTTACCCTGCGGTCTTCTCCAGGCGCAGCCCGCCGGGGCCCTGGAACGGCTGGACGAATGAGAAACGACTTACAGACGACAAGTTCCGTCACCACGGCTCAGGCTGAGTCACTAGGATACAATTCTGGCCACCACCAAGGTGGTCATTACAGTCGTATGTAAACAGTGGAAGCCAGTGAGACCATTTCTCAAGGTCAAAGGGAGAGAAGCAGCCCACTGGTGAGACGGGGGGAGGCAGGGAACAAGGGCCCTGGGCCAGCCGTTGGGAAGGCCGGACTCCGGTCTCTGCGCTGTGTATCCCTGGGCATGATGCGTCCCCTCCCTGGGTCTCAGCTTTCTCACTGGCAACAGGGAAGTTGGCTGAGGTCCTTCGCACAGTAGTAATTCTAGAACTCTGAAACAGGCAGGGACATCTCAGGGGACATTCCTACCACCCCACCCTCGGGGATATCCTACCAGGCCACTTACTCAGAATGTTCTTCTTTCCCAACAGCCTGCAAAGGGCTGCCCCGTATGTGCAGCCTATAGATTTTTCTCTCAAGAGTGGTTTTCCGTTCACTTCGTGCTACCTGTGACCACCCTGAGCTTCCGTCAGTGAAGCTCCTCCCCTTTCCTCCACATCTGTGAACAAAATGTTGTTTCAGGGGGCCTCAGATCAACACTCTGTAAACCCACAACGCTGAGCTAAACCTGTCTCCCTCTAGTCCTGCCACTTGGCCCCAGAGAGGTAACTAACTACTGGCTTCCAGGACTTCTGCAGAGACCAGTGGGCACCAGGGCCACCCAAGGGGGCTTAAGACTGTCCTTCTATCCTGGTGTCCAGGGCTCAGCTCTGAAGCAAGAACACCCTGGTTCCTGGCACCTGGACCTCTGCAAGGTTAAATCGTCATCTTTCGCTTTGTCGATCAAGCAGCTCGGCAGCCCTTGAGTTTATATAACAACCACAAACAAATATGATGAGGGCTCTTAGGAAGGTTTCTTGAGCCCATTAGGATGTGGTATTCAAATTCTGAGCAGGATGGTGAGGTGGGTCCGTTTCCCTTCCTGTGAAAAGCTGCTCACAGTTTCCAGAAAGAGAATGGAGCTGGTCTGAGGAGTTTGGATAAATAGGCCATCTATCTAGATGGCTCAGCCAGCCAGCATCTATTGTCATGAGGGCACATAGCGGAAATTGGGTCAACTCCCGAGTTAGGGGCTGCTGGTGGGAAGTTCTGGTTTGGTCTGAATAAACATGGTGATGGAAGAGAGAGCACTACTTAGAGCAGCAGCAGATTCGCTATGTCGGTTCCTCTAGCAACGAGTTAGTCTTTCTAAGCCACCTGTAATCATTTCCACAAAAATCGGTCAATCTTAGCAAAGTGCTTGGGTTTCACGGTCAGATCAGCATGGGTTTTTAGCTCCTCCATGCTGTTGACTCACCCTGTGCCCCAGGCCTGGTTTCTTAATCACTCAGAGGCTCTGTTTTCTTCTATAAAAATGGAGATAATAACTTATCTCCTGAGGACTGAGGGCCAAGGGATGTAACCTACATAACAGTGTCCAACATGTTACTATTAAGATTTACAGTGGTGGTTGCAAAATATTAACCCGATTGCTTAACATCTCATAAGCCATCCCATAAATGTCATATGATTAAGTTAGAAACTGTGGGTGAGCTGTTTCAATAATTGCTTACAAAATCCCTGGTGAGAGATGAATGGGGTATTTGCTGAATTTCCTTCATCCGGCAAGGACTTTCTCTCTCTCTCTCTCTCTCTCTCTCTCTCTCTCTCTCTCTCTCTCTCTCTCTCTCTCTCCCTCCCCCTCTCTCTCGATAACCCGTCACACTTCTAGAAAGTCAGAGGCTAAGGAAACATGTGATGTTTTAAATTTGAAGGACAATGTTCATGCAGAAGGAACCTCAGAGAGTGGATACTTGGTGAGCAGCAGAGTTGGGGGCAGGACCCTCCTATCTGAGTCCCTCCAGCACACATGTGCTCACTGTTGCATTATACCCCACCTCCCTTGACTTCCTGGGCCATGTTACCGAAATCACTTGGTCTGTTGGTGCCAAAGTCACAGTGAGTGACCTATGTGCTTTGCAGGTCAGGGCCTGGACAGACATGGGAGAGAGGTGGGGTAGGCAGGAAAGTAGTTCAAGAAAATGGAGAGGCAGGTCGGCAGATCTTTCCCAACTCAACCTCCCGTCTCCCATGCCTCATCCTTGGCCCACCCTCCTCCCACGGCACCTGCTGCTAAGTCCAGACGTCCGAGGACCTCAGACTCCTGACTTGTCCAATCCACACACCTTATATGTCCCCTTCATGGGAGAACAAAGCTCATGACCTTGCCAGAAAATCACTTTCAGGGCGCCCCTGAAACTTCCCTTGACTCTATTATTTTTGCATCTTAGGCCTTAACTTTCAACTCTGTCCTAAGCAGCTGTTCCTTCTCCCTTTCTCGGTTGTCACCGTCCCTGGAAATCCATTTGTGCCTAGGGAGTCCTTGTAATAGCATCTTCTGGTTATCATGGCAGCTGCTAAACCTCCTCTAGCTCCCACTGGGTCGCAGTGTTATATGTAAAGCTGAAGAAGCTGCCGAACCCCTCTCTCTACTAAGACTTTGCTCCCTGACTGGGGCTGCCCCTGGCAGGCCTGTGACAGAGGCCAGACCAGCCAGAGAGGCGCCAGGGACACTCAGGGGCAGTTTCCTGACAAGTGACCCACAGAGAAGCTGCTCTCTCGTTAAATATCCAGCTCTACAAGTACTACTACCTACCATTCCCTTTGTACGTAAGAATTCCAGTGTTGTCAGCCAAGGGTTTCAGAAAGGGTTACTTATTTTAGCAATTTAAAATATGTATTTTTTTACACTTATTTGAATCATTTAAAATGTGTCTATTTCATACTTACTTTAATCATTTCAAATATGTACACTTTATATTTATTTTAAGCATTTAAAATATGTATACTTTATCATATTTATTTTAATCATTTAAAATATTTATTTAAACTTTTTCCTTTGAAATATAACCAATACAGGCCTACAGAGAAAGATAGAAAGAAATTGCAAATAGGAAACTGTAAAATGAATCTAAAATTCTTGCCTCACTCTGGGTCCCTGATCCGTCTCCACAAGGGAATCAGAAATAGCTTTCAAGGCATCTTTCCAAGGAAAGAAATGCACACACTAAAAGATTGTGCATATTCACACATACATATTCTTTCTGTTAACCTATGGTCATGTCTAATATTTAGTGTTCTGTACTTTGATTTTTTTTTCATCTTATGTATTAGAAATCCTGAATCAGAATGGGCAGGTGTGAGACACTGGTGTTAATGGCAGAACTCTTGATCATTTTTTTAAGGTCCCCCTGTTGCTCGAAATGAAGGTTATTTTCAGCTTTTGTCTACTAAACATTGCTCTAGTGAACCTTTTGGTTTATGAGTTCATTCAACAAATATTGATTGAGCATCACTGTATACCAGGCATAGTTCTAGAAACCCAGAATAGCAACATATGCTGTTGTTCTTTTGTGAGGGTATCAAGAGAGTCAATGGGGAAATTGCTGGGCTAATGGAAAGGTACTTTTTTAGTTTTAATACGTATTTCCAAAATGACTGTTGAAACGGCTGCACAGATGTGTACTCCCCCTAAGAGTGTATGCAAATAGTTTTCCCATCCTTGCCAACCCTGCATATCATAAAACTTTAAACATGTTGCCAATCTGATAGGCAAAAAGCACTCTCCCTTGCTGCATTGACTCACCTAATTAGGAGTGAAATTGAGCTTCTCTTCTTGTCTACTGACAACTTATGTTTCTTTTTCTGTGATCTGTGCATTCCTGTCCATTGGACGTTTTCTATCAAACTTGTCTTCCTATAGATCTGTACTTATTCCTTATACATGAAGGAAATTAGTCCCTTCTTATGTGTGTTACAAATATTGTTTCCAGGCAATCTTTTGTCATTTAATTTCAGGGTATTTTTTGCAATGCTTCCCGGTGGAAATAATGTTCAAGTTGATTCTTGAAGAATGGATAATAATCATCACCTTGTCTTGTGCTGAGCATGCCTCAAAGCGCTTCATCTGCATTAACCTGTTTGATTTTTACCACAGTCCTAGGCCATGAAACTATGATCACCAGAGCAGTGCAATAACGTGTCCAGAGCTCATGACCGCTCAGGGCATGGACAGGGCTCAGCCCACGAAGAGGTGCTTGCTGGGTAGCCTAGGAGGTAGCAAAGGCATGGAGGTATGAAACCACACAAACCATCGGGGTGGGGTGGGGGGGATGGTTCCAAGAAACAGGTTTGGCATGAAAATAGGCTGCTTCCTGGGGAGACATTGGAGCAGATGGTGCCTGCCTTGTCTAACTGCAGCATCATTCCCTTAAACCTGGGGAGCATGCCTGAAGCTCATGTCCTATAACTCAGTGCAGAACATGTCCAGGCAGATGGGAGAAGATGGACCTGCCCATGGGAGGCCGATGATGCCCATTCCTTCACAAGTCTTGGCTCATGACTCTGTAAACCTCTGTGGGCTCATGCTTTTCACTCCTGGAGTCCCAGCCATGATGGGCCCAGCCTCCTCTGCCCTGTCTGTACCCCATCTGTGCCCCATCCTGTGCAGACGAGCTCTCTGCTCTGTGGTCACTGGCAGCACATGCTTTTCCAGTCTCACCCTCACACAGCCCATTTTGGGGACATTTCCCCAACTCTCGTGCACTCAGAAGATATCGGGACCAAGTATGTCTGTGTCCTTGAGGTCACGCAATCCCTGTAAAAGCAGATGATGTCAGATGACCTGCCCTTCTCTGGTTGGCCTGTTTGTGCCCTTCCTTATACGGAGGTGACACCAAGCCAGGGATGATGGACAAAAGATACTGAAATAGCCAAATCCACGTTTCGTTCCTCACCGCTAGCCGGGAAGCCTTCCCATAGGCCTCTTTCTCCATTGTGGAGGCAGGAACTGTAGGAATAGTGGCTCTGGACGCAGTGTGGTGCAGGAGAAAGAGAACAGCGTAAGGAGCCTAGTATTGCAATCCTGCAGTATCATCTGGTCTCAGGGAGGGCAGGCCAGGCAAATCCATCACACACCTGCCTGCTACACCTGGATGCAGCCTCAACTGCTTCTCAAACTGGTGGCCTGACGCAGCGTCCCCAGTTCGTTGCACTTGGCTCTCAGAATGATAGGTCTCCGTGGTCCCCAACCTAGTGGTTTAAAGCAGCACTTCTGGCATCAGATAAACTTGGAGTTGAAGCTCTGGCCGCGTGAGCCCGAGCGCCTTAGCCTCGGTCCTCCTGCCTGCACATCCCCAAGAGAGCATGGAGAATATGCCTTGAAAGCTCTGGGGAAAAATGCAAAGTCCAGCTTGAGTGTCAACTCTGAGCAGCCACTTACAATCTCTGGACTGCTCCCAATTTCCTTCTGTGAAAAATTAGAGGAACAGGTAAGGCCATCTGGGCAATGCCCCTGGGCTCGTTCTATGGGGCTGGGCTGTTTCCCTGCCACTCAATGCCTTTTCCAACGTGCGCCTTTGGGTCAGGAAGGCCCTGTGCTAGGCCCTGCCTTCTAGAAGCTTCCATTCTAGGGAGAGGGGGACAATAAACAAAGTCAGCAGGTGGAAAATACCACTGAGAAAATAGAGGCAGAGGCTGGGGCAGCTTCCCGGACTGCTGATTCTGTCGTGAGAATGGAACTGAGAGCCCCCCCAGAGAGAGCAGAGGCTGGGAGGGCAGTCCTGGATCCTATCAGAACCCTGGGGACTTCTAAGACTGAGTGACAGCCAGCCCTCCCAGGGATCGGGGGCTTCTTCATCTGACGGAGCTTGGGTGGCCCTGCTAATTGAGCACTGGACAGTAGCCACACCACAGACATAGGTCCAGCATCTTTTCCCCGTGCAGACTCTTCTTTGGGTGGGGTGGGTGGTCGACCTGCCTCCGTCTGTGTGGCCAGGGGCTTCTGCCCACTCACCGCTGCTCGGTGGCAAAGAGAGAATGGCTCCGGGTCGGGAAGGGGCAGGGAGTCATTGTCCTGCTCCTTAGCTGGCTGAGAATCGCACTGCACCCTGGGAGCTTCCAGTGCTATCTTCTTCAGACACTGCCCACCAGTCATGCTCAGACCCCGAATGCATCTACATGAGAAAACTCTGCAGAGGAAGAGGTGGAATCCGAACCCTAACCTCAAGGCTTACAGAAAGGGGGTGAGGATGAGCTTCCCTCTTAGGGAGTCTCAATCGCCTTGGGGTGCTGCTGACAACCAAGGGTCTTGCAAAGTGCTCCCTGGCTTAGGGGCCGCTGTCACAAAGCCTTCAGGCACCTGGCAGGAAGCACTTTAAAGTAGGGGCGATGACCGGAGAGCCTAACCAAATGTCACCGAAACGATAAAACCACAAGTAACACAAGTGAGGGAGAAAGAGAGAAGGCACCAAACCCTCATCCGAACCAGTGATGATCCTAAGGGAGCCCCGAAAAGCTGGAGCCGAGGGGCCTTGTAAGCAGTCAATAGCCAAGAGGGACCAAAAAGGGACAAAATACAAACATAAACATGGGCTTGGCCCAGGAACCAAGAAGGGGTGGCAACAAGCATTAACAAGCTCATAACAGGGCTTTGTAGTTTGTATTTATTGAGCATTTATTATGTGCCCGGAAGCACCCTCAATGAATTAGGTTTGTCCTCTAGTTTAATTTCTACATCAGCTCTGTGAGGTTACTATCCCCACTTTACAGATTAGAAAATTAAGGCAAAGGTGAGTGAAGCAACTTGCCCAGCGCCTCTCAGCCAATAAAGAGTGAGGTAGTGCTCAAGAAACATTAGATAATTGAATAGGTAAAGGATGAAAACGGATCTTTTCCCCCTTGAAATATTTTAATAGAGTACTAGATCCTTGGACATGGTTTATCAGTAGTTCATCACAGTGCTGGACACACGTCTTGTAAACCCACCTAGAAAAGGTGGCAAACTGAATGCGGAGCGATGGTATAGGTGGGATTAGTTAACAGACCAGCAAGTCCATACGCAAGCCTCCAGAGGCATTTTCTGTTCTTGCCTCTGTTTTGTCAAAGGTTTCTTGTAGTTCTGACTTGGACAAAGGCATGCTTGTAAGTACGACGATGACCCAAGGTAGAAGAGGTAATGGAGGTGTGGCATGAAAGAATGAGAATTCCCAGTCATGGCTGGGACAGTAACCTAAAGGAAGAGGGCAGAACTTAACAAGAATCCATGGAAAGCCCTATTATAACTGAGGCTAGACCCAGAAATAGCTTCGATGGAGAAGACCTTAGGCTAGAAGCTAGATCTAAGTTCAGTAGCATGTGGCTCCTTAAGACCCTAACAGACTCTGAGATTGAGCTGCCTCATGTGTCATGACTAGTATTTCACACTGTCCAGACCCCACATGGAGCAGACTGAGTTTTAAGCATATGAAGAGAGAGCATGCCCAGAAAAGGGCATTTAGTGACATTTCTCCAAACCCTTTTACATTAAAGAATATAAGAAGGTGCTACGATGTTTACTTGAAAAGGCTGAAGTCTTAGGGACATGTCCTAGCTGTCTACAGTTACTCGAAGAACTTATTCAAATAACTCCAAAGTCAGATCGATGGGTAAAAATCATAGGGTGGCAGACCTTTGTGGTATAGAGCTTCACTACAAATATTTTGTCCTTGACATATCTGAGTGCCTTGGTGCCTTTTAGTCTTGATTCCCTCCTCTCCAAAGTGGGGCTAATAATAGTATCTCCTTCCACAGGAATATTTTGAAAAGAAGTTGAAATATGCATGCAAAGTACATAGCTCAGTGCCTGACACATGGGACCTACTTACAGCGTTAGTATTTATTTTACTTCACGAAGGCTTCACAGTGAAACAGATTGCTTTCAAAGGCAGTGAGCAAGCTTCCTGTCACTGATAATTTCTAAGTGTCTCCAGATGGGAGTGGAAGGGACCACATCGTGGGGTTGGGGACTGGAGCCGATGTCTCCACCACTGAATGATTCCATGATTCCATGTCTCCACTTATCCTTGTCAAGGGTGAAATGCCTCAGTGTTCTCTACCCATTGCCAGGACTCAAAAGCCAAAGGAATCATGGTGTCACCCAAAGCATAACTTCTCCCCAACCCCTGTCACACCAGCCCCATGCAAGAGCCTTGTAGGTAGACACCTTTTGTCTCTACCTACAATCTCTCTTCTTGAACTTTCATTTTAAGGGACCACCTCACCTCACCCTCGGTTTGTGCATGTCTGATCCCACCTCCCAGACCCAGAGGTGACACAGGGTTCAGGGTGGCCCATACATTCCCTTCCCTGTGGCAACAGCTCAGGATGATACTGAAGCTACTCTGAGGGAGATGGCTTCTTTCTCTTGAGGTGGCTATCTTAAGCCTACAGCACTTGGTGGCATTACTTGAGAAAGAAGTCAAGAGAGAGAGGTGTATTTGACATATGGAGAGAAACAAATTCCTAATAACATTCTTTCAACAACTAGACTCAGCTACTCCTGCAAAACTCTTAGACACTGGAGTTACCCGAGTCAATAAAAACCTCTTTCCCTCAGTTGGAGATGGGTATCTGTCTCTTGTGACCCGAAGACAAATCACCAAGCCTCCGTCCTCCTCTCTTTAGGAGGGCAGTAATCTACAGAAAGTTTTTGAGGGGGGAAATGATAATTTCCTTTGGGCAATTATGTTCAACACAATAGCCCACACAGGACTGTAACTACATCGAGACCCCAAGTCAGAACCATTCAGCTGAGCCTGTCAACTCAGAGAACCAGGAGAGATGGACAATAATGCATTGTTATGGAGACACGCAGCAGAGAGCCGAAACCCACACCCTACAGCAGTGTTTCTGAGAAAATCCTAGCAAATACTATAAAACCTCCAGCCAGAGCGAGCTCCCACTTTGATTCTGAGCCCCTCAGTGGTGCTAGCCCAGGTTCAGGGCTCTGAATGCCGGCTTTATACCCGTTTGTCCACCTTGTTCCTTATCAGTGGTTAGAATGACAGCCCTTCTTCAATGCCAAAGAACTGCCTTTTATTCTTCTTTCTCGTCCAATCCACCTCCTTCTGATTCACCCAATCTGCTTGTGGTAATAAGGGATCGAATTCCAATGGCAGGCCAGTCCTTTCCACCGTGCCTCAGGGAACCATGAGACCAAGGAAATACTCTTTTGTTCCTTGGAGACTGTTATTTACAACGAAGTTACTGATTAGATCTTATCTATAACATTAACATGACTATGCCCATGGATTTAGGAATCCCACCCACATGCTCTGTGGACACTCACAAAGGTTGCTGCAGAAGCATACTCATTTTTGCGATGATGTGGGGAAGGAAACAGTATGTCCTCTGACAGGGACTTGGTTGAGTAAATGATGGTACATCCCAGTAATGGGATTGATGGAGTCAGACTACAAAGCAAATGAGACAGATCTACGAGTTGATCTGGCAAGAGCTCCGGGATAGATTAAGAGGGGCCATCCTGTATCTCTGGTGGGCACCATTCACACTGTGTACCCCATGAATACTGTTCCTGACCAAGGCACGAGCAAGTGCAGTGGGGCTGGTGTCCCACAGAGTTGTGCAAGCCTGAGGCTATCTAGGTGTGTCAAAAAGATTTACGTACAAGGGATGCCGGGATAGCTCACCAGGTTGAGAGCTTGCCTTCAACTGCGAGGTCTGGGGATCAAATCCTGGCCCAGCCGACACAAACCCACATGCTGAGCTGCAGCCGAAGGTTCTCACGTCTCATGAGGAAGATCCCCAGTTCGTTTCCCACCCACACGGCCCCACACCCACCTGTGTGGGACGAAACCATGTCACAGCGAATGATGTGCAACTATGGAGTCTGCTCTGGGTTCTCCCTCCTTCTCTTTCTCTCCCATTTCCTCTCAAAACAGTACAATAAATCTTTAAAAAATGTATTTAAGTACAAACAGATAGAAAGGTATACACATAAACTTGTTTCCCCCTGGGGGTGGGAACTGCCACTTTTCATTTTGTGCCTTTCGGTATACATGTATGTTACCCAATTAAGTACTTTTATTCATTAACCGTCTACAGATACTATCTGAGGTGGGGGAGAGGAATGATGCTTTATCTTCATACTTCCCAATGCTTATTTTTCAAATCCTAACACGTACCTTTTTTTTTTTTTCGTTTTAAATAAGTCACTACACTTTGCTAGACACTACCGGTAATTCTAACTTTTGAAGATTACCCACGCCGTCCATTTTTCTCATGCGGAGCACAGATTTCTCCTGTGACAAGTCTCGTACACGCTATGCTCGTCTCTGCCTGTGCCGAGAGCCCGGCCGTCCTCGGGCAAGCCTCGCATGTCTGTGCCCTGTGGAGCCCCATGGCAGGTGGGGGATGCCCTGCCAGCCAGGTGGCTCAGGCCCTCAGCCATCAGACTCCTCAGGGAGGCTTCCTGCGTGCCAAACCCTGGGGCTTGTTTAGAAGAGGCAGACGAGTCAGCACATTCGCCAGAGGCCAGGCCGGCTTGGCTCCAAATGCCCAACTCCAGCAAGACGGGGTCGGAGCCGCCTCTCGGGTTCTGGAAATGAGCTCATCTCCTTTGGCGGCCTTGAGAAGACAGCAACCCGGCTGAGGGGAGCTCGCCCTGAGGGGGCGCGGGGGGAGCTGCCTCCTCACCAGCCCCTTGGGGAGCAGGAAGGCACGGGGTGAAGCAGAGGACCCCAAATCTGCCATCCAACACCATCTTCCCAGCAGCGAGGCTCCCGATCCGGCCCCTCTGCAACCTGGGGGGCACTTCTTCCTGCCTAGTTCCCAGCAGCACCCTCTGCCCCACTGCCTCTGCCTCTTCTTGGCTGGGGTCCAGAACCACCCCAAGCCAAACGGCTGTAAGAACTAGACACGCATTCAGGCACATGGGTGAAGTGGAAGACTTCCCGGCTGCCAGTCCTGAATCCCTGTGTCTTTTCCTTGGCACCTTCAATGGCTGCCTCCTCGCCGCACTCTCACCTCTTCAACAGGTTGATGCTGTTTCCAGGCTCTTTCTGAATCAACCCAAGAAATGAATCTTCTTCCTTCCAGGTGTCCGGCTGGGCGCTCCTGCTGCCTGAGAAAATGCCATCGGACCCCGATTTCCATGTTTGACCTTCAGAGTAGCCCAGGGGCCCCCCGTGTTTTGTTGCTTTCCCTGGGTCCCTTGCCTTGAACTTGAGCTGCCTTTTTTTTTTCTTTTTTTTTTTTACAGAGGCAGAGAGATGCTCTTACCATCCTTCAAGGCAAAACCCCAAAGACTGCAAATATGGGGAGTCCCATGGGCGTGAAGAACAATGGAGAACAGCGTTATTCCTCAGATGGGCTCTGCGCTGTGACCTGCCCCACCCCCCCAAAGGAAGCAATACGCTCAAGAGACACAAATGCCCAGACATCAGCTTGTGAGAAGATACCTTTAGTGTCAGGCGCTATGCTATTGACACTACGACTTTGGATCTTACATCTTCCACCCCAAAATTCTGAGTGGAAACAGTTTTGCCCCCCTTTTTTTTTCATAGAAGAAGGAACTGATGTTCAGAGGCAGTCAGCGATTTCCAGGGTGACAGACCTTAAACACAGCCCCAGCTGCCTCTTTCTGGGTGAATGAAGTGACTGACACCCCCTGACTAAAGAAGTAAACAACTCCTCAGTGAGTGAGTTAGCAGATGGACGGTTCAGATAAACCCAACCTGCCACCCCCGCAGATGCAAAAGAAGCGTGACAGGCCCTTGGGTTTACTCACAAAGTCCTCGAGCTAACATGACGACGAGATGGCTAGTCTGTACCTGTGGCAAAGGCATCCCTGCCCTGAGCTTAACTCCCACGACAGCCTATCAAATACAATGGAAGGAAAATCCCAGGAAACAGCAAAATCCTTTCAGCCAAAGACCCAGTTCACTTGTCCTCTGGGGTGACGTGGGCCCTGGTCCCAGAGCCTTCCTCTGCCCGTGACAATATGGCTGCAGCACCGCACAGGGGCTGCCGGCCCCTGACACTCCTTCTGTTGGGTTATGACAGCAGCAGCTGTTGCCATTTAGAAAAGCACTTTGCAGGCCTGGCTTTTGGCCCCACGGTTCCATGATGAGGCTACAATGGGGCCTCCTGGGCCCCGGCTCTGGCCACATCATTATCGCAGTCAATTTTCAAATAGAGTCAACTCTCCATTATGCATAGTCTGATGGGTCCATCTGTGCAACCTCTCCCTTCTCCTCCGTCTTTCTCTGCCCTCTCTCTGCCAGCTGCCTTTTGGCTCTCCTCGTTAATACACCCACCAGAGCAGGAACTGGCAGGGGACTTCCGATCAGTCAATGTCAGGATCTGTTTGCCATCACAGTAAAGGACTTGTCAAAACCCTGCGGCTGTCTCGGCAGATCTGAGAGATACAAACCCTTTTCTTAAATATTGTTACATATACCGGGTATATAGGTTCAAGGTCGTTTGACAAATAGCCTGGTTTTGCTTTGCCCCAGATCTCTCCGCTAGCAAAGGCACCCTGCAACATCCAGAATCTTGTCTAGTGTTTAATTAGGAAAATTTTTTTTTCCTGCATTTCAGCACATACTAGTAATGAATGTATCTCAGATACATGCGACCTATGCTGTAACTTTTTTGATCGTGGGCCCCGCAGGGTAAAAAGCAGGTTGGATAGAATGTGGATTTCACATGTTCTTGCTAATCTCGTGCCCACTTTTCACGGACAACAGAGATCCTTGAGACACTTTGCTACATCTCGGCAGAAGAAATAGAAGGACTGAAATGCAGTCCCAGAGCCAGGTCCCAGGCTGAGACCTGCGGAGTTGAGAAGGCAGGCCTGCCCCACACTGCCTGCTCTCACCGGCCTAGGATGTACGTGTGCTTTTACCCACAGTCTTCAAAGGACCGCCTGTCGTGGTGAATGAGAGTAGGTGGGTTTTGAGATCAATGGAACACTCCGAGTTTTCCTTTCTTGAGTGGTTAAAAATTTTATATTTCCAAACAAAATAAGTTAGCCAATGTGAGAACTGATTTTTAAAAATCTAATTCACCTCTTTCCTAGCAAACAAAAAGACTTTCAAGGTTTAGGGTGGGTTAGAATTCAAAAAAAAACAAAATAAAACAAAACAAACAAAAACAATACTATATGAGTAACTTAGCCTTATGTTATCCATAATAATAAATGCTAACTGATATGGCTACCTAAGTGCCTAATGTGATGCCAGTTGATGTCTATGAAAATATTTTATTTAATTTTTGCAACTCCATGAGGTAGAAACTACTCTTATTCTGGTTCACAGTCACTGGCCCCAAGTTGCTGAGCAGTGAAGGGCCAGAGTAGGTTGTGTCAGTCAGTCCACAAAACCCCAGGCCCCTGGTCAACCAACTGTCCCACCTTTTCTCCAAGTCACTGCCACATGTTTTAGCCTCTACTATTGACCAAAACTACAACCACAGCCACCCAAACCTCAATAATGTATTGGGGATCCCCAGCCTCCTTCCTGTTCTCTCCATGTGGCCTCCAGACTCCCAATTCTCTAGCCTAAGGGCTCCTCTACTCTGCCAGACCTGTCATGCATTTAGCAGTGAACTGTGCAAATCGTGTGGTCCTTGTACTTGCTCTCCCAGGGCTGTCACGTCTTACACTGTTATTAACTGTTTCTGTGTACATTAACAGTGGCATGGGAGGGGTCTGTGTCATGTCTACTGTAATTTGTCCCTGTTCCTAGCATACTAGGCACGAAGCAAGCCCATAATACAGTAGACTCTCAGTTTACCAGCACCCAGGGGATTGGTAGATGCCGGATCAATGTAGACAGACTCTGTTACCGGAACTCAAGCAACCAGCAAAATCATTTACCTGGTTGCTGGAGATTTTACCTGTTGCTTGAGTTCTGGGTAACGGAGAGTCTACTGTATCTATTTTCTAATGTCTATTTTCTGATGATTTAGTTGACTGCTTTGGGGGTGGATACCGTGTGGAGGATACCTCTAGTGTATCTCTTATGAAATTTAGCACTGGGCATATAGTAAGTGCTCAGTAAAATTTATGATGGTTTGCGTTTCAGACTTTACCTAGAAGGAAGAACGAGTCCAACAGTCAATAAGCATCTAGTATGTGGGTTATGCATATTATCTGATTTAAACTTCACCATATCTGTGATCTAGATCGGGGTGGCCAACAAGTCGATCGCGGTCGGGTCGACCGGTCGATCGCGAGGCCAATTTTGGTCGATCGTCGATCGCTCGCAATGTCTGGGGTGGAATTCCGTGTACCATGGACTTTGAAGCGATTGTAGAAGACAAAACTTTCTAGCAATAGTTGAATGCATTCTGGGAATTTGCCAAGGTCATAAATTCCTAGAATTCTGACAGCCTGACACTGTGATCTCCGCCCACCCAGACAATACATTTTGACTTATGTGTTACACTTGTCACCGGACGCAACGCGTGAACGCAACAGTTACGACTC
>PVKE010031601.1:0-18937 GCA_004027555.1 Craseonycteris thonglongyai
CAGTAATTTCTACATTGATTACATGTCAAAATAGTATTTTGGACATGGCATATTGAATAAAATAGAATTCCACCATTAAAAAAAAAAAAAAAAATCTCCACAAATTTTGTATATTCCCTCCATTGAAAGTAGGATCTATGTCCCCTTCTCATATATACACATAGGCCTCTGTCTCACTTGCAAATTCAATGCAGGAAAAGTGATGTCTTATGACTTTTAAGGCCGAATCATAAGGGGCAATGAAGCTTTTTCTTTGAGCTCTGGGACATGTGCTTTTATATCCTTCATCCACCATGAAAGAAGCTCAACTACCTTAAAGTAACCATGCTGTGAGGATATCAAGAACACATAAAGAAGCCGCAAATACATGCTTCAATTGGCA
Organism: Craseonycteris thonglongyai; assembly: GCA_004027555.1. NCBI lineage: Eukaryota > Metazoa > Chordata > Mammalia > Chiroptera > Craseonycteridae > Craseonycteris > Craseonycteris thonglongyai. The sequence continues at coordinate 383 of PVKE010031601.1, forward strand.
GCCCCAGCTGAGCTCTCAAACACTGACAGCAAAACAGGCCAACCAGGGAGCCAGCTTGGATATCCAACCAAGTAAAGCCTTCATATGGCTGCAGTCAGTACATAATCTCATATGGATGTAGTCAGGATATATGTAATGCAACCCATGAGAAGCCCCAAGTGAGAACGGCCAAGACAAGCAAGTTCTCATGAGTTCCTGACCCATAGAAGATGAGCAAAATAATTTTTTTTTTAACCTTTTGAGTTTCAGGGGTAATTTGGTATGCCAGTTATCTCCACTCTGGAATAGAGCTTTTGATTAAATGACTCCAGCCAAAGGTACCCCACCCCTTACATATGAACTATGTTCTAGTTCAGCATAAAACAGATCTTCTCTGGTTTTGCTGTGTAGACAAAAACACTCTGCAAGTATCTCTCTGTTCTTCTCTCCTCCATCAATGTAAAACCCCATTCTTTCAGACTTGCCCTCAAAAGATATGATTGTCATAATTCCACGTGCCTTCTCCTGTTCATACTCTGACTGGAGAAGTCTGTCTTAAAACATAATGCAAGGAATTGAATGCATTATTCCATAAGTCAGCTCGTTAGAACAGAATTTGGTGAAAATTGTTTTCTCTATTGTGCTAAACACAATATTTCACTAATAAAATTTATGATGGTGCTAGTCTATTATTTTAACAGTCCCATCATACCATTGGCTTATTTCTTATTTTATGGTTGTCATCAAAAAAGTAGGAATTTCAGAACTTTGCCATCTCTACTATAGTCAAGCCAGCTCTCTCTTACATAGATGACATTCTGAACATAAGCAGAACTAGACATTTGTTTCTGCTTAATTTCATTTCAATGGTTTTTGGACAGTGTGTCTCTGTCAGTTGACATCACTTTTATTCTAGGGTGTGTCACCTATTGTTTTAGCTATGCATAATACTTATGCTCCTCACTTCTAAAACCCTACCAAAATTATCTATAGAAATATTAATCCAACAGGACTAAGAGGATAGCCTGGTTAAATTCCATTAAAAATCTATAGAACTACTTACCAGCACACAGCAGGCATATGTTTAAAAGGCACTCAATATCAACAACTCTAACATTCAATGTACTCCCTAGTAGTGACTTTGCAAAGGTTTTATCAGATGTGTTGATGTAATTAAAATAATTGAAAAATTGAAATGCATTTTATTTATAAAATTTTCTGTTTCCTAGAGATTCTAACAAGTTGGAAAAATCTTGTGAATTTAGCATGCGTTATCTTGAGTGAATATATGCTAGTTCCTAGGGATTATCCATAATATCTTACAAAGGTTATAAATTACATGCATGATAATCTATTCTAGAATATTGTATTAAGCTAAAAAGGAAAAGGAAATAATCCCCATAGTGTCTTTATCATCATTTTTAAATGTTTTTTCATTTGTTTGTTTGTTTGTTTGTTTGAGAGAAAGTGAAAGAGAGAGAGGGAGAGACAAGGGGGGAGGACCCAGAGAAGTGTCCATAGTTGTACATCATCAGTTGTGACATCATTTCATTCCATACAGGTGGATGTGGGGCCATACAGGTTGGGAAGTGAACTGGGAACCTCCCACATGGGAGGTGAGAACCTTTCCTGAGGAGCCATCCCGGTAGTTACGATATACCACAGTTCAGTATATGGAGTTTGCATGGGCCGGGGCTGAGATTTAATCCCAGGAATTTGTGATTGCAAGGCAAATGATCAACTGCTGAGCTATCCTGGCATCCCCGTTTTATCACCATTTTTAAGGCCTAATATAATGATGCTCCCAGGTCAGACTTCTATCAGTAATTTTGACTTCTGATATTTTTTTAAAAAATTAGACTGTAGCTATCTTACACTAGCAGCTAATATTTATTAAATAAATAAAATAATTAAAATAAGTGAAAAGATATAGTATGTGAATTATTCAATTATTTGGTTTTATTTTCTTCATAAAGCATCTCTCTATGAAGTTATTATGTTCATTTATTGTTTCCTTTATTTACAGTTCTGTTTATTCCCTACTCATGAGTGTAAATGTCTACCTTACTCACTACTGTATCCACAGTGCCTAAAATAGTGCCCAAAATAGTGCCCAGGACATAATATACCAACTGCATAGAGGCATGCTGAATGAAGGGAATAAAATTTAATCAACTAAGGCTTTAGGTTTTAAACTCAATTACTCCCTCAATATTACAGTATTTAAAGATTTTTTTTTAATTGTTTTTGAGAGAGAGAGAGCTACAAAGACAGAGACAGAGAGAAGGGGGAGGGCCCAGAACAGTCTCCATAGTTGCACATCATTCGTTTTTCCACATAGTTTCATTCCACAGGCGGGCATGGGGCTGCACAGGGCCGGGGTCTTCACCCCGGTGAGAAATGAACCGGGGGAACTCCCCAGTTCAGCATATGGGTCCACACAGGCTGGGGCTGGGACTCGATCCTCGGTCCCTGTGGCTGCAAAGTGAGTTTTAACCCACTGAGCCATCCCAGCTTCACCCTATGTTACAGTATTTAATCTACTCTTCCCAGTTAGAAAAATCTTTTCCTTAATAAAGAAAACTGATACACAATACAAATTCAGTTTTCTCGTTGTCACTTGTTAATGTATTTCCAAGAAATACCAAATCTGTTGTTATTCTTATGCAAAATATTCTTTCAAAACCAAATGGTTTAGTTTAGGTTCTCCCAGAATGAGCATTCAAATGCAAGCAGTTTATTTTGAAGGGAATGGGAGTTGGGAGAGTAAAACCAGCAAAAACAGAGTGAAGAGTTTAATTCTTCAACGAACAACAAACATTCATGGTGAGAATATAAAGAAAAGAGAACTCTGGTGCACTATTGGTGGGATTACAAATTGATGAAGCCGTTATGTAAAACAGCATGAATATTCCTCAAAAAATAAAAAGTCAAACTACCTTATAACCCAGCAATTCCCCTTCTAGGTATTTATCCAAAGAAATCCAAAATTCTAATTTGAAAAGATATATGCACCCCTGTGTTCACCACCACACTATTTACTACAGCGAAGATATAAGAACACCTAAAATGTCCATCAGTAGATGATCGGATAAAAAAAAATTGTGGTACATATATATTAGACAATGGAATGTTACTCTGCTATAAAAAAGAATAAAATTTTACGATTTGCAAAAGCATAGATGGATCTAGAGGATCTTATGCTAAGTGAAATATGTCAGACTGTGAAAGACAAATACCATATTTTCTCACTTATATGTGGACTCGAAAGAGCACAATAAACAAACAAACAAAACAGAAACAGATTCTTAGATACGGAGAACAAACATGGTTACTAGGTGAGAGGGGTGTTGAGGGTCTAGATGGAAAAGTGAAGGGGTTAAGAAGTACAAACTAGTAGTTACAAAAGAGTCATGGGGATGTAAAGTACAGTATGGGAATCATAGTCAATAATATTGTGAAAACTGTGTCAGGTGAGAGCTAGACTTAGGGAGATCACTACATAGATTATATAAATATCTAACCACTATACTGTATACCTGAAACTAATATGAAATAATATTGAACATCAACTATAATTTAAAAAATAGTCAGGGGATATAGAGTACAGCATAAAAATATAGTCAATAATGTAATAACTACGTACAGTGCCAAACTTATTGGGTTTATCACTTGTGAGGCAGATAAATGTCTAATCACTTTGTTGTTTTGTATGCCTGAAAATAATAAAAAGAAGCGTAGGTATGAATGCTGGAAAAATACAAACTTGTCTTTGTTTATATGAAATTCTCTGTGTTCAGTTAAGCTGATTGGGTTTTGTCTGTTTTCGTAAGAAAAAAAAAATGCAATACAGAACATTAGTCTAAATTTTCCTGGGGACAAAAAAGAGTTTAACTCTTTCACCTACCATGTTGAAGAATGCATTCTTGAATCTTTACAATTGGAACAGTCATTTGTATTGACCTCAAGAGTTTGATGGAGTAACAAATGTTTCAGTGACTTCGTATTTCCAGCATTTCCCCCCAAAATAGTCATGTTCTCTCCTATAGCACTCTGGAGAAGACTGACTTTCCCCAGACATGGCAGCAAGGTGACAAAGATTTCAATGGAATATCTGTGCATATCTGACTTTTATATCTATTATTTTTTTCTCTTTTGCCTCAAGATTAGTTGGTTTTTTCTTTTTAAAGGTTTATTTTATTGTTTGAGTGAAGGAGAGAGAGATAGAGAAAGAGAAAGAGGGAAGGGTCCAGAGCAGTCTCCACAGTTGCACATCAGTAGTTGTGATATAGTTCCATTCTACACAGTTAGATATAGGGCTTCGTAGGATGAAAACTGAACTTTAGGCCTTCTGCATGGGAGATGAGAACTTGTGTCACTGCCATACTGGCTGCTACCAGTTGTGCTGCGGTTCAGCATGTGGGTTTGCACAGGTCAGGGCCGGAATTCAACCCCTTAACCTCGCAGTTGCAAGGCAAGCATTCAACTTGTTGAGCTATTCCAGCATCGCAAGATTTGTTGAAGAAGTAATAAGCATGATTCTGGAATTAGTATATTAGAACTAGAATATATATATACACACATATATATATATATATATATATATATACATATACATATATATATATATATGCACACACACACACACAGAAATGTATATCAAACATTAAAAAGACTTAATAATCATAAATATCCATTTTAGTATTGTGTAAAATAACTATAGGACAGTTAACTGCATGAAAATATGCTAATAAGATTTTATTGTAAAATACACGTTTTCAAGTAGTAAAAATGTGTGTGTATATAAACATAATTTAGAATGTAGAATTTTGGATGAGTTTTTGTTTCTTTTAATTATATATTTGATTTTCTTTTTCAAAAATAAAATATTTTACTTTTGAAATAATAAACAATAAAAAAGTTTGGTCAATGACATAAACAAATATTGAACTAAGAAAGCAGATAAATTAGGAGATATTATCCATAGAGATCTACATGACAAAACTATCCTTACTTTATCAAAGAACACGACAATCACCAGTAATTGCCTTAACAAAAAGTTTTCATTTTTTCTAAGAAAATATGATTAAATGATCACAAAATAGGACTATTTTATGTGTATTTTAAATAAAATTCAGGCTTCAAATTTATTCTAGCTATAATTTTTCAACATATAACATGACTGAAAATCTTGGATAAGGCAGAAAAGAAAAAAGGGTCTAGGGATTTCTACTAATTTATTTCAGTTTTCCTCATTCTGATTTTTTGCCCTAGCTAAAGACCAAGAAAAAAATACAAGAAATCAGGATGGCTCAGCAGGTTAAGTGCTTGCTTTGCAGCCCTGGGGTTCGAGGATTGAGTCCCGACCCTGACCTGTGTGGACCTATATGCTGAACTGGGGTGTGTCCCCAGTTTGGTTCTCACTGGGACAAGCTTCCCCTATGTGAGGCCACTGGCTCTGCCCCCAGCTCAGGGGGGCATGCCTCCCATGCAGAAGGCCTCCAGCCCAGTACTTGCCCTGCGTGGCACCCACTCACCTGTGATGAACTAAATTAAGTTGAAAATGGATGACATACAACTACAGAGACTGCTCTGGGCCCTTTCCCTTCTCTCTGTCTCTGTCAAAAACAATAAAATAAATCTTTGAAAAAAATACAGAATACTAGGAAAATTTAATAAGTTAACTTGATCCAAACATAATAATTGATATTTAATATTCATCATCATCATCATCTTTATACCACCATAAATAAACAACAAAATCTCCAAGTAATAGACACTGTGAATAAATTACGTTTACAGTACATTATTTGGAAATCCTCCTAAGCAACAGAAATGCAATAGCAGATGGCAGGGCCAGAGCCTTTCTGGAAAGCAACTCACACAGACAACATCTCAAAATTTCTCTCAAATTTCAATATAATCTTCTTTGTTGTTAAAAATTGTGAAATCAATTACATCTTGGATATACACTATCCCTTAGGATCTGCTTCTTTATGATTTGTCATCATTCACTTCACAATTTAAAATTAAGTAAGTTGAAGTAAAACTTCAGCCTCTCAGTAGCAATAGCCAGATTTCAGGTGCTCAACAGCCAATGATAGCGAGAGGCTGCCGTATTGGACAGCGCAGATATAGAGCATTTCCCTAATTGCAGAAAGTTCTATGCAACAGTGCTGATTTGTATATAAAATGCAGAGATAGCCACTTGTTAAGACCTAATGAAAAGCTAAGGATTTTAAGGACAGCACTAGTTTTTCCACAAATATTAATATTTGGCTTATAAATAGTATAGCTTACAGTAGAATTGAATGCAACTTGTTGCTAAAATGTTCAGCTCTGTCTTTGTACTCTACAAGTCATCTATAACTCTGCCCTCAAGCTGCCTGCTCTACTGGGTACCCAGCTTTTGGATGAACCTTGCTGTGTTCATTATTTATTGCTGTGTAACAGATTGTTTCAAAATTTATGTAGCTTGAAAAAGCAGCATTCACTAATTGTCTCTCATAGTTTCTGTAGAGCAGGATCTTGGAGGCAGCTACACTGGGCAGTTCTGGCTCAGGGTTTCTCAGGAGGTGGCCATCAATATCAGCTTGGGCTGTAGTTATCTGACGACTTGGTTGCACTGTATGCTCTATTTCTAAGGTGACTCATTCAAACAGCTGGCAAGTTGGTTCAACTCCATGGGACTTCTTTAGTGTCCTCACATCAACGTAGCTGGCTTCTGGTCGAGTGAGAGTTCCTAGACACTAAAGCAAAAGATATAATACCTTTTATGACCTAGTCTTGGATTTCTTATTTATTTATTTTTATTTTTGACAGAGAGAGAGAGAGAGAGAGAGACAGAGAGAGACAGAGAGAGAACTGAACTGGGGAAGCTCCCAGCCCAGCACACGGCTCCGCACGGGCCGGGGCCAGGATTCGATCCCTGGTCCCCAGTGCTGCAAAGTGAGTGCCCAACCCACTGAGCCATCCCGGCCTCCCCTTGGATTTCTTATACCATCATTTCTACCATATTCCACTGGTCACCAAAGTCAGCCCTGAGTGATTCATGTGGGAGAGGACTATGCCAGAGCATGAATAAGTATCTCTGAGGGACATGTTAGACGATCGCTACTACACTCAGCCACCAGTGTTTCTTGCTAGATTGTAGGGATTGAAAAGAGGGAGCCGAAAATATTACTAAGAGGACCTGAGTCACACTGTCTCCTGTGCTGAACATATTTTGTCCACTAATCACAAAAGGAAGGCTTATGTCTCATTCATCCCTTGAGCTTTCCTCAAATGATGAAGATACTGGAACTTTCTGCCTACAAGTTTTTCCTTCACAAACACATATTTAGCACATAAAGGGAGGAAACTTTGCAAACTTAGACCTTCAATGGTTCCTTAGTCACAAAACGGAAAGATTGTAGATTTGAAAAAATACTGATACCTAAGACCCACCGTGATTCCAATGTTACTGGTCTAAGTGCAGCCCAAGAAGCAGAAATTTGAAGAGCTTCCTGGGTGATTTTAATGGGTAGTGAAAGTTGAGAATCACTAAGAGACGAAGACTCTCCTAAATGTTCTCTCATGAGCTCTCTCCTTCCTTAATTTCTTCATCCTGCTCTCATAACCCCTATATTTAAACTACTTGTTCCTCAACTGAATCCCTGAGAAAACCTGTCACTTCCCACAAAAGTTGAAGAACTTCATAGTCCCTTTCACTGTTGACTTAACTGCACTTAACCTAAAATGCTGCCTGTGACAGACCCCTAAAAGGCTAGGAGTCGGCTCTACTGCCACTAGAATCCATTCTAGGCTCTTAACTGTGGAGTGCTGCAATTAATTTACCCACTAATCACCTAAGATGCAAGCACCCCTTGTCAAAGAGAAAATTAACATTTACCATGAACAACACAGTCTCATCTAACATGAGGTAACAAGTGCGTCCTATGCATGCAAACTTGACTCCAATTCCTGTGAGAATACATACATACATACGTACATACGTACATACATACATACATACGTAACCAACCTCAGCCACATCTGACCTGTTTGAAATGTGGCTTATGCAATAAAAACCACCACAGTCATAGGAAAGGATTCCTATTTTAGACATCTGAACTCATGCTAGTAATTCTACCCTGAAGCTTTTAGATCCTTTGAATCTCCTCCTAAAAGAAAGAGAGAGATCTCTCACTTTACCCCATTATCAAATAGAGAAACTTCCCATGTTTACCTCCATTGGCATTTATAGAAAAAATAAAAAGGCTCTATGTATCAGGTATTCTCAAAACTTAGCACACATAAGCATTACCTGGGAATCTTGTTAAAAAGCAATTTAGAATTTACTGTGGGAGCTGAGATTCAGCGTTTCTAACAAGCTCCTAGGAGATGTAGAGCTTGCCAGTCTGTGGGTCACACTTGGTGTGTCAAGAATCTAGATATTATAGAAAACTAAGAATAATGACTACAAAACACTTTTCACTCTCCTCTTTGATCTCATGCATGTCTAAAGGACTAAAATATTTTCCTTCCACTCCTCTTTTTATTGGCATAGTCCTTAATATTCAGAGAATTCTATTATTCTTATACTTCTAATTTCATCGAAAAACCTCTGCAGGTCTGTATAAGATTACAGATCAATTTGTAAAAGAAGGACTGATGAAAACAAATTTATACCATAAAAAAAATTTTATTTTGTGCCTCACAAGTATTACTGTATTCATTGATGCAATTAGCCATACCAACCCCAAATCCTTTCTCTTTACTCTTTGAGGAGGAAAAACAAAGTTCCCCAGAATATAATTAAATCTTCTGTACCACCCAGACCAAATATTGCACAAATAAGTGTTGTCTTAGAATTGTTATCATAGGACACACAGGACATAATACCTATAATACCAAAATGACTCATGCCTAATGGTATTGTAGTAACATGTTACAATGAGCTGTGTTTCTTTACTTTATCCTATTGGTTAACCTATTATTCAAGTCCTTAGGACACAGAGGAAAAAAACATGTTCATTTGAAACATAGTACCTCTTAACTTTGGAGGGAAAAAAATCTATGTAATCTAATTAGCTATGATCACTTACAAGAATTATCCTCTTGTTCTACTTCTATTTTTTTAAGCACTCATTGGCATTTATGAATCTTTAGCCATTTCAGTGTGTTATCTTCACCGATAAAGGCATTTGAAACATCTTCTTTACCTTCTCCTATAATAATATTATTTTAGGGTAAAAAATACTAGTATAATTCTCAAATACTCATTTGCCTAGTTAATAACAAGAGACTGAATAGAATTATGGCTTTCTTTTGCTTTTCATAATTATTTTTAAAGGTCCACTAAAAAAGAAAGAATGAAATATTGAAAACAACTCAAAGGACACAAAATATGTTCTTGTAATCCTGCCGACTCACTACAGTCAAGTCAAGCTTTTAAAAATTTTTTTTACAAAACCTTTTTAACTGCATAAAAATCACCAAGCAAATCTCACTCAGTGTCAAACAAATTCTGTTGTTCTTGAAACTGTTAAATTAGCATTAATCCAAACTGTTTCTATTAATGATACACATTTGGGCACAAAGAGAAAATCTACCTATAAAAGGAGTTTTGTACAAACAATGTCATCTTGGAAGAACAGAACAAATAACAAAAAAAAAGAATGTTTCTTTTTCTTTTGCCTCCATGGTATCAACCAGTCTAATCACACAATATTTCCAAACTCCAACCCAGTTTAGAATGAATATACGTATGAGATGACATTGCAACTTGAAAGCCCAATACTCACAATAGCTGACTCCTTCATAGGAGTCACCCTCACCACAATCTTTACCTTGGAAATTACATCTGAAGTGACTGGATCAATCCTTTCAAGCCACATATGTTGAAATTTTAGTCTAACTCCATGGTAACCATCTCAATGTTTATTTCATTACTAACTTTTATAATGAACATAAAGAACTTGAGACATAAATATTTGGCAGCGATAATGAAATTGCCTAACTACTGGCTATTGTTCTGTTGACTCCTGGGAAACCATAGTGAAACATAAAGAACGAATAACTTTGCCCTCAATTAGACCCCATAATTAGATTATGGTTTTACTGGATGACTTTCATTTACCTAAAAGTTAGAAGGTGTGGATTTCTGTTCAACTTTATTACTGACCAATTGCTTAAATTTGAATAAGACAAGGAATCTGAGAGTTAGTTTATCTATAAAATAAGAAATGGTCTGGGGTTGCTGGGATGGTTCCACAGGTTAAATGCTTGCCTTGCTGCTCCGGGATCCTCTGAGGATCGAGTCTCGGTCTTGGCCCCGACCCATGCGGACCCATATATGAACTGGGGTGTGACTCCCAGCTCAGTTCCCACCCGGGCAAGCTTCCCATATGGGAGGCCACCAGTTTGGCTCCGGCCGGGGGCATGCTTCCCATGGGGAGGCCCAGAGTTCACAGGGGCATGTTTTCCATGCAGGAGGCCTTCAACCAGTTCCTGCTCTGCACAGCCCCGTGTCCACCTGTTTAAGGAAACTGATGACGTACAACTGTGGAGATTGCTCTGGGCCCTCCCTCCTCTCTCTCTCTTTCTCTCTCACTTTGTCAAAACAATAAAACAGAAAAGAAGAGAAAGAAAAAGACAAAGAAAAGGTCTATATGAATATATAAAGTGCCTTTTATAAATAAAACTATAGAGTTTTAAGCAAATTTTATTTTTAAGCAATAAAGCTGGTAGAGTTGGAACTAGAAGGGAGTTCTCTTGAGCTCCAGCCTGTGATCCCAGCAGGAGAGCCTGCTTGAGAAGAAAACAATAGGGAAGAACTGCATGTCCAATTAAAGGACACTTTATGATAGAGAAGTTGTCAATAAGAAGAGTGTTCAGATAAAAAAATACATTTTTAAAGTGAAGGAAAATAAAAGGTATGCCTTGGCCATTGCCTCTGCTCCAATTTAATCCTTGCTGTAAAAAATACTGAAGCTTTTTGGAAAATTTCAGCCTATCCCAGACAAAAGGATCTATAGCAGCCTACAAAAGTGGCAGACTAATAATTAACCAGCAAATACTGAGAAGCCACTAGAGACCAAGTGCTACATAAAACTGATTAGTATCAGAGCCTCATTGAGAACCAACTATGGGGCAAGTGAGTGGCAGTGGCAGTCCTCCCTGTAACTGGGGATATTATTAAATAGTGAAGCTCACAGGTAATGGATCAAAGATATAGGCAGAGTCCTCTCAAGGAGGCAGAGTAGCTCTGTACCTAAACCTGGATAGTAACCAGATGGATGGTGTCAGCATAGTTGAGAAAGAAAAGTGACAAGAACAGCATTAACAAGCCTTAGAAATTCACAGCTACAACCTTGAGCACCTATCTCTAGAACAACTCAGATCTACAAGTTCCTGAAAGAGATTCTCAAGAACAGAAAAGATAAAAAGCTAGTGGTTTATAACCACTAAACTAGTATTACAAGAAAAGCTAGAGATTTATTTAAGAAGAAGAAAGACCAAAACTATAAGTAATAAAATGGGCAATAACTACATACCTATTAAAAATTACTTTAAATGTAAATTGGTTAACTGCTTTAATCAAAAGGTAGAATGGCTGAATGCATAAGAAAATAAGACCCTTGCTATCTGCTACTTACAAGAGACCCACCTCAGATCAAAAGACACAAACAGACTGAAAGTAAAGAGAAATAAGAAAAGACATTTCATGAAAATAAAAAATAAAAATAAAAAAAACTGGGGTAGTAATAAATAGACTTTAAAACAAAGGCTATACCAAGGACTCAGTAATCTCATTACTGTGTATTTATCCAAAGAAACTCCCAATGTCACTTTGAGGGGATCTGTGCATCCATATGTTCATTGCATCATTGTTTACAATGGCCAGGATGTGGAGGCAGCCTGCGTGTCTGTCGATGGATGAATGGATAAAGCGGAGGTGGTACATATATATAACAGAATATTGCTCGGCCATCAAAGGGAATGGATTCTTGACATCTGCAGTGGCAAAGAGGGACCTGGAGGGTATTGTGCTGAGCAAAGTGTGCCAGACAGAGACAGATGCAATGTGATTTCATTTATATGTGGAATCTAAAGAGCAAAATAAATAAACAAACAAAACAAAAACAAACTCCTAGATACAGAAAACCCTTTGATGGCTGCCAGATGGGACTGGGGTTGGAGAGGTGGGTGAGAAAGGGGAATGGATGAGGATGTATAAGTTAGTTGTTACACAGTACTCATGGGGATGTAGAGCACAGCAAAAAGAATAGTCAACATTATTGTAATAAATATGTGCGGTGTCAGATTGGAACTAGATTTATCGGGGAGATAGATGGGAGTGGGATTAAAGGACAGGGTAAGAAGTACAAATTGGGAATTACATAATAATCATGGGAATGTAAATTAAAGCACAGGGAAGATAGCCAATGATATTGTAACAACTATGCCAGGTGGGGACTAGACTAGTTAAGAGGATCACTTCTTAAATTACATAAATGACTAACCACTATACGGTACATCTAAAATTAATATAATATTGAATAAAAAAAAAAAAAGAAAGAATAGAAGAGATGACTATCAGGCTCAGTTGTAACCAGAATTTAATTCTTTCAAACAATTCCACTTTTACTGTAACCATGCCCCCTAAACTATCTTACTATTTGAATTTGACTTCCCATCTATCTGTCATTATTAAGTATGGAAAATTTGGTGTCACTTCAGAAAGAAAGTATTTTTCTGACTGGGATTGACCACTCTTGATGTATTGATAAATCCCATTATCTGAGCTTCTCAAAATGTTACAGAAAGGAGATGGACAGCTACAATAAATTCTTTAGGCTAATGACAGACTTTTCCAAGGAATGCCACACAACACAACTGGCTTCTGTTCCCTCAGAGTTCAATGTATTTATTCTTTCTCTCCATCTTCCTTATTCTTATCCACCTCTTTCTCCAATAAAAATAATGCACTGACTTGTGTCTGAGTTTTAAGAACGTTTGGGGGAATGCTGGGATGGCTCAGCAGGTGGAGTGTTTGTTTTGTAACTCTGTGGTCTGAGGATTGAATCCTGGCCCTGGATCATGAGGATCCACCTGCTGAGCTGGGGTGTGCCCCCATTTTGGTTCTCTCCGGGGTGAGCTTCCTATGTAGGAGTCCCCCGGTTTGACTCCCACCCCATGCAATGCTTCCCATTTCAGAGGCACCCAGTGGGGGCGTACCTCCCCTGTGGAAGGCCCCTGATTGGTTCCTGCCTTGTGCAACCATGCACCCATCTGTGGAATGAAACTATGTAGAAAATGAATGATGAGCAGCTGTGAAGACTACTCTGGGCACTCCTTCTTCTCTCTGTCTCTGTCTCTCTTTGTCAAAAACAATTAAAAGAAAAGAAAAAAAATGTTTGGAAGTAGAAATATGTTCAAAGAGGATAATTCAAGAGAGGTGTGCTTAATTTGGTGGATTAAGGAGACCAGTCCAGGCAGTTTAAAGAGCAGTATTAATGCCAGGTGAGACGAGACTAGACACTTTGACTGGATTCAGATCAGGAAGATGACCGAAGGGCATTATAGCATCTGGTGCTAAAAATGGACTATTGAGAGTGTTTAGGGCTTCTTGAAAGTAGTGACAAAGAGAAATTTCAAAATTAAGAGCACTGTGGGTTTTATAATACGAAACCATCCATGAAGGAGTCACACTGTAAACTATATATTTAACACAAAAGCATGTTGGTTGGTACTTTAAACTTCAAAAAGGTCACACACATTTCCCTTCAGTCCATGGAAGTAAGACATCCAGAGGGAAATGACTAAGAGATAGTTATTCACCAAGAGACAACTGGGAGGGGTGGGAAGGGGGGATGTGGGCCTGTCCAGGAGTAATGAAAGGAGGAAGGAAAAGTAAGAAGGGCCATCTCTCTAATTCCCCCAGTACCTTTCCTCAGGGGTAGAGCTTGCCTTCCAAAATGACCAGCAAGTCAACACTGGCTGCCACTCAGCCACCAGAGCAATCTCCGGGAAGCTCCCAGAACCACACAAGGAGCTTTAAACCCGTGTTTGGGTTTCAGTATTATTCCCAGGAAATGTCTGTAGTCTTCCTTCCACACCGTCATCGATGAGAAATGAAAACTAGGTTGACACATGGCGAAAAGAGACAAGGGGACACACCAGCTGAATCATCACATCTGGTGGAAACATGGGTACTGTCACAAAACCTAAGGGACGCCTTGTCGTCCTTCCAGCTTCCAAAAATAGCTTTTCCTACAGGAGGGTACAACGCCCTCTGATTCCAGCTCAGGGAGACAGGTCTGTGTCTGTGTAAGTATGAGAGAAAGGAAACACGTATGCGTGTGCATAGGTGTGGGATTTCAAAGCAGAGCATGAACACACAATCACACTGCCCTCCGAGGTGTTGTGTCCCTCCAGGTGGACCACTTTGCTGATGCAGTCTGGCATGGGCACCTTCATGGGAGCTGAGCTGCCCTCCCTCCCGTGTTGCTTCAGCTCAGTGTTTTGCTTGAATCTGAGTCATAAACTCCTTAAGCTGGCAGGAAGCGGATAGTCGGGCTGGCAGGTCCTTCTCCCCCAAATGGAGGGAGTGTCTTGGCTGACACCTCAGCAACCTTTTCCATCCCCAAACTCAGGAACAGAATCAATGAACATTAGTAGGATGGAAGGCTGGGCTACACTTCCACAGGAGGAAAAATGAGAAACCATCCTGGAGAAATCCGTTAGCTCCAGCTACAGTTTAAAAGAAAAAAAAATGCCTTTATGGAATTACCTCAGCCTCTTACCAGGCCCTTGGAATGTTTTATGTTTATCTCCCAAAGCTGACCTATAGATCTCTGTAATCTAGCCTTCTTCCCCCAGACCTGACATATCTTCTTTCTCCATTGATATTCTGATGGACTCCTCCCTCAGCAATCTCAATCTTTTCCTCTATTTTTTCCCTAAACCACAGCTACTCTAACAGCTAAATTCTTACTCTCAGGGTTGGCCCTCATCCATGGGCAAAACAGTAAGTTGTAATCTGAAGGAATCAAGGAACTGCCTCTTTCCTGCCCAAGTCCACTGGAATTCCCTCTTCACTGTGTTAGGAAGAATACCAGTGTGATCAAAGACGGTGGAAACACTGAAACAATATCAGTCATTGACACCTTGGCTGCAATCAGTTGTTAAATTCACTCCAGCAGAAACCAAGGGCATGGAATAGGAAGGCTGTTCCATGATTACTACAATGTGGGTGACCCTGTCCACTTCAGTTCAGGGGAAGGGAGGGTGGGGGTTTGAACACCTGGATGAAGAGAATCTGCCAAAAGAGCTACAGGGTGTTGAAAACTAATGGCAGATTGTTGGAAACAACCCGTACCTCCTTCATAGTTTTTTTCTTCAATCAACTGGTTTCTGAAGTTTAGGACGGAGCCTTGGCAGGTTTTATACATACAGACTCCACCAGAAAATGTCTGACTCGCTCCATATATTTCCAACATTTCGTATGCCCCTCTCCCAACTCTTCTGTCTCCCCTGCAACCTCCCACCATTTGTCTCGCTGGCTCTCATCCACCTCATCTTCAGCCTCCTCAAACCCTACTTCTGACATGTGGCAAGCCTCCCAGGCCCAGGGCCCTGGTCTGTTTTCTACCCGATGTTCCTGTTTCTTCCTGTCTGCACCTTTGCCTGATGCCTTCTGATTGCTCAGACCAGAGCTTAGCTGTCAGTCAAGTACTTGACCTCCAGAAGGTAATCTTTGGCCATCCAATTTAAGGAAAGTACAAACAAAACAGAACAACAGCAACAAAAATCCCTAAAATATTTGAAATAGGTTCTGTTTGGAAAGTTACAACTGGTGAATGCTCAGTGTGTAAAATAACATCTCCCACTGTCCGAGAGAGAACTTTGCAAAGTAGCTAGATTATTTTTATATTAGAAATATATGCAATTTTGTTATGAATTGAGCTCTTTCTTTTCACAGACACTAGCTCTTTGTTTATTTCAGATATGAGCAGCTACACAGCTGTTCCCAGCTCAATATTTGCAGCATATTAGTTATGAGAGATAACATTGAATTATTAATATAAATAATGTGTTAATACTGCTCCACCTGTATGTGTAAGGGGTCTTGGAAAACACTCTGCATACCTAGTTGAAAATGACTTTCAGGACCAAATTTTCATAGAGAGAGGGGACACTCATAACAACCAGCTCAAGAAAGTTCATTTCTCCCTTTCCAATAGATTCAGGTGAGATGTGCCTTTTCTTCTCTATGTCTCCATTCTGAACATTTGCATGCCAGCCATTTGGCAAACAGATTCATCTTAGAGTAACTGAATCAAGCTAAAGGCCCAGTGGCTTCGGATTTGAGTATTACAGACCTTATCTGAGAGCTTGGGCTTAGGAATCTAAAGAGGTGGAAGTACTCAATCATGACGCAAGAACTTAATAAGAATGTCTGGTAGAAAGTGCAAGACATTGCAAGAAAAGTTCATTAATCCAAAGAGTTGAAGAAAGACCAATCTGATGAAATGTGATTTACAGAGGAAAGAAGAAAGTGAGAAAGAATCCCTTGATAATCTAAATTCTTATGATCTTCTCTCTGGGATGTGTCACTTGAAGCAAGATTAAATGTTTTCTAGAGTCCCATAATATAAGAATTACATATATAATATAAATCCCAATTAAACCGTGAGAACTAAAGGTTTTCTGAATTCCTATGATAGACTATTTTATGTATCTCTCTGAATTCAGGCTTAAAACCACATCAAATGAACTCCATTGGTGAAAAAAAAAACAAAAAAAACCTGTCAAAATAACCTCAATTCTTTATTTATATTTCTAACTCTTCAAAGAGAACAGGGAGTCTCCAGTAATACTTTACGGGGCGGGGGGGTCAATTTTCTGCTCTTATCCACTAATTTCAGCATGGAAGCCAATCTCAAGGAAGTTCCATCCAAATAGCAAGAGTGTATTCCCCTCTAAGTCACCTGTCTCCAGACAGGTACTCCTCCTTCCTCTCTTCACCGCTTCATCACTTTATGACCAGTGATGGACTGCCTTTCGTTAACCCTTTCCCTCCTGCCCTCAGCATGCAGGTCCAGTTCCACTGCAGTTATGCTCTGGTCACTCATTACAGACATACTATAAAAATTACGTAGCCTATGCCAACCGGTTTTCCAGATAGAAGCTCTTAACTTTGATGAATGATTATAAAGAATTATAGATTGAAGCACACTATACAGCATTTGATGAAAAGTAATACATGAGAGTTATATGTATCAATCTGCATAATTCTCATGCATATATGAGGTCTGACATTTAAATTCGCTTATGTGGCAGCGCTGTACAAACAACTCAGTAAGGTTTCATAACCTTGGTAATCAGTGTCTCACAACTGTGTTTGTGTTGATGTGTGCCAGTGAGTAGTGTTCATTATTGTTGTTGTGAGCTTTGGTGTGCTGTAGTGAGAATGTCAGAGCTTGAATTTGTCAAGACCTTTTGGAGAGGCAAGACTATGTTCTGGGCCATGTTATCACTGGTACTGAAACGTGGGTGTACCCATACAACCCTGAAACAAGGCGCCAAAATGCACAATGGAAAGTAAGCCAATTCTTCATGACCAAAAAAGTTCTGTCAGTCCAAATCAAGAGTCAAAATGATGTTGCTAATCTTTTCTGATATCAGAGGGGTTATTCATTATGAATCTGTACCAATTGGACAGTCACCCATGTTGATTATCTGAAAATGCTAAAAAGGCTATGTGAAAAAGTTAGACTAAAACAATGTGAACTTCTCACTAACAACTCATGACTCTTGCATCACGACAATGCACCAGCTTACACAGCACTGTCTATGAGGGAGTTTTTGGCCAGTCAACAAATAACTGTCTTGGAACTCTCTCCCTACTCACCTGATCTGGCTCCCAATGGCTTTTTTCTTTACCTAAAGATAAAGGAAATATTGAAAGGAAGACATTTTGATGACATTCAGGACATCAGGGTAATATAATGACAGCTCTGATGGCCATTCCAGAAAGAGTTCCAAAATTGTACTGAAGGGTGGACTAGGCTTAGGCGCTGGCATCAGTGCATAGCTTCCCAAGGGGAGTGCTTCAAAGGTGACTGTAGTGATATTTAGCCATGAGGTATATAGTATTTTTTCTAGGATGAGTTTGCAAACTTAAATGTCAGACCTCATATTCCTTTCTCTTCCGGTACCCTGTTTTTTGTTTTGTTTTGTTTTGTTTTTTTCTGAGGGGGCATGCTTCCCTTGTGGGAGGCCCCCAGGCCAGCTCCCACCCGTGCTGCCCTCTTCCACCCGTGTGGGACAAAACCATGTGGAAAACTGATGATGCACAACTATGGAGACTGCCCTGGGCCCTCCCCCACCCCTTGGTCTCTCTCTGTCTCTGTCTCTCTCCATCTCTCTCAAAAACAACAAATCTAAAAAAAAAAAGAAAACACAAGCAGATACCATCTTAAGGTTTTCAACAGTTGTGGATAATCAGAAATTTTGTACATTGCTGCATATTTTTGTTTTTATTTTATTATTATTATTATTGTTTTATTTATTTATCTTTTTACATTT
>PVKE010031602.1:0-18937 GCA_004027555.1 Craseonycteris thonglongyai
ATGTGGTGTATCACGTTGATTGATCTGCATATGTTGAGCCATCCTTGTGTCCCTGGGATGAATCCCACTTGATTGTAATGTATGATCTATCTAATACATTGTTGTATTCTATTTGCTAATCTTTTGTTTAGGATTTTTACATCAGTATTCATCAGAGATACTGGTCTACAGTTCTTTTGTTCGTTTTGTTTTGTTTTTGTGATGTCCTTGCCCTGCTTTGGTATTAGGGTAATGTTGGCTTCATAGAATGAGTTGGGAAGTATTGCTTCTTCTTCAATTTTTTGGAAAAGTTTGAGGAGGATAGGTATTAGTCCCTCTTTGAATGCCTGATACAACTCTTTAGTGAGGCCATCTGATCCTTAACTCTTGCTTTTGGGGGTTTTAAATGATTATTTCAATTTCCTTACTGTTGACTGGTCTATTTAGGTTATCCAGTTTTTCTTGATTTAGTCTAGGTAGACTATATGTTTCTAAAAACTTGTCCATTTATTCTAGGTTGCAAAATTTGGTGGCATATAGGCCTTCATAGTATTCTTGTAGGATCCTTTGTATTTCTGTGGTATCAATTGTAATTTGCCCTCTTTTATTTTTCATTAGGATTATTGGTGTGTTTTCTCTTTTTTCCATTGTTGAGTTTAGCCAGGGGTTTATCAATTTTATTAATTTTTTCAAAGAACCAACTCTGTGTTGCATTAATTTTTTTATTGTTTTTATTTTAAACAGGATAGAAAATAACAGTACTGTCCTGTTTCAAACAGTACATATAGTAGGTCTACTGACACTGTGAATTTATCTCAGGCAGACTAGGCTGATCATGTGAACCATTTGAAACAATAGTACTGTTGCTTTCTGTCCCATTTAAAATGGTAGTTTGGTCAGCCTATGTGGTTCTCAATCTTGGTTACACATAAAAATTATTTAGAAAGCTTTAAACATTTTTCAATGCCTGGACCCCACTCTAGAGCAACTAGAATTTCTTGGAGTATGAGCCCACAAAGCTCCTCAGGTGATGGCTTTTATGAATCTTTTTGGCTTCTTACCACTTCCTCCTTTGAACCTCAACACTCAAGTCTGATCCTACCTTCATCACAGCAAGTAGTACCAGGTTTTCCATTTATTGACATGTTTATCTTAGACTGTGAATTCCTTAAGAGCAAGAGACTAACTCCTTCATCATTGTGTCCCTAACATCCAGCACATAGTAGTTCCCTTCATAAAAATTTGTTAAGACCTTAAATCCATGAGTGAAGCAGAACCATCTACCTCCTTCTTCGCCTTCCTGGTTCTTCTTTGTCTTTCTTCCTGGCTGTCCTTTTATTTCTTACTGCTCTTGTTTTGCATTTCATTCACTGACCCTTTTTCCTCAGCCCACTTCTGAATTAGCAAAATTGCCCTCTGCCCAGCCCTCAGCCCTCTTCACACTCTATAGTGCCCCCGGTGATTCCATCTATGCATATGGCTTCCTCTCTGTCCATCTGCTACAGGTTTCCAAAGCTTCATCTTCACCCCTACATCTCTTCTGAGATCTAGACTGATTTTCCAACTGTTTTTGGTAAAGTATCATGATTGAGAGCTCAACTTCAGTGGCAGAGGCCACAGGAATGGGTTTTGGTTCCAGCTCAAACACTGTCTTCCAAATTACTTCAGATCTCTGTTTTCCTCATTGGTGAATTTGGGATGATGGATGGCATGAAATTCGTAGGGTTGTTTTAACAATAAATGAAACTGTATTTAAAGCTCTTAGCATAGTGCCTGGCTGGCAGAGAGTAGGTGCTCAATAATTTTAGGTACTATGACTAGAAATCTCCATCTGAAGGTCTTGCAGACATCTAACTATCCCAAAACAGCATCATCCTCTTCACACCTCTTACCTGTTTCCAAACTTCCCAGATTATTACTCAGGTAATGCATCAGTGGAACCTTGGCTGACACAGACATGATTTGGGGGCTAGAAAGGACATTTTATGAACCCTTGACATCTCCACAGCCCTCAGCATCTCTCAGCCAGACTCGTTGTCTATCCAGACATTGTCTGGTATATTCCTACCAGACTGATTTTTGTAAAATGCAAAGCAAATCTGACCACACCATACACATCCTCACCCACTTGCCCCATTAAATATTTTAAAGATGGGATAAAGCCAAGAGCTCTTCATGTAGCAACTTAAGGTGTTCATGATTTCTCTGGATCTTGTATTCCATTTTTCTCTCTAATGTCCCTTGCTGTTGCCTGCCTTGGTACTTGCTGATTCTCTGCTTGTAATGTTCTAACCTCTTACCCTTCACCCTTTACCAGCATATGTTCACTCCTTCCATAGCGTACCATGTACCTAGAGCACCTAATAAATTCTAAGGTAATATTTAACCCCTGTGTGTTACCCATTCTCCATTCCACTTCCCCAGTTGGTGAGCTCATTGACAGCAGTCATATATATAATTCTAATGTGGCTTTGTGTCCTGAGCTCCACAGCCACTTGAACAAACTTTTTCCCATGTCTGCCTAATTTCTTCTCACCTATATTTCATTTCCTGTCAGAAGTTTTACCTGACTTTCCATGACAATGAGATCTTGAGTAGACCTTGTTCTCACCCCAATAGTAAGACTTGCTTTTCCACTGCAGAGTAACTAATGGTCTACTCACCTGTCTCCTCACTAGTCTGCCATTGGCCTGGCTCATCTTTTCTGTCTTATTCACCATTGTGTTCTCAACCCAGCAGTACCTTCTTAATGTTAACAAGTAATGTTCATATTGAACTTAGGGGACAAGAACCAATAAACAGGTAATTTAGAAGCAATGATGTATATTTTGTTACAAAGGGTCTATTCACTTTATAAAAGGACTGTTTGCAAGATTCTATTGAGCAAGGAGTCAGGGTTATTGCTACTAAAATGATCCTCAAATGTCAGTGGTTAACACTCCCAAAATACTTTCTCTATTATGTAACAGGCATTGTAAGTGCTCAATTAACAGCTTTCCAAATCTTCTGGCTCCACCATCTCTTATGCCCCTGAGGTTTTCTTCTGGGTCCTCTGCATTTGGCTGGCTGATGAGGAAAAAGAGAAAGAAGAGATCCACTCAAGAGGCTTTCTTCCGATCACATGTGGAAGTGGCATACATCACTCCTTATCCTGTGGACCGGAACTCAGTTACATGGCCACACAAACTGCTAGGGAAGCTGAGGAAAGTGTTCTAGCTGTGTGCCCAGAAGGAAAGGGAAATATGTCTACTGATGTCTACTGCTTTGGCTTTGCTGACGAACTCATGTGATCAAAATTTAAGTCTTTGCTTCGAACTCATCAAACAAGTTGCCAAAGTGCAGGGACAGCTCTTTCGAATCCTCACTACAACAGCTCAAGAAGATGAGAATGGCCTGTGCTTTCTTACCCTGCTCTCCCTTCTTTTCTTTTTCTTGGTGTTCTCTGAGTTGCTGTGATTAGATTTCTCTTGCTGACCTGTTGTGCGGATTCTTTTAGGAGGACATTATGAAGTAATCAAATCATGCCTTTTGCCTTGGCTGGAGGCCTCCTTCGGTGCTGCTTCCCTGGGCAAACCTATTGACAGCAAGGTCCCCTCTTCACAGGTAAGGATGCTAAAGAATTCCCTTGACTCTCAGCAGGCTCTAGGAACTCAAACATATGTAAGAGAAATGGTTTTGACCTAGGGAGCAACTCAACTCTTTAGGGAATTAGGACTCATGTGTAAAAGGTGTGTTTCTGTTTACAGTAGAATTGGAGTATAATGAATTGAGTTTTCCCTTAAGACAGACCTGCATTCAAAGCTCAGCTTTGTCTACTTGCTAGTGGTGTGACTTCAGGCAAATCAACGAGCCTATGCTTCCTTGTCCCACACTGGATATTAAATAGTAACTTTTAAATAACAAATCAGTCACCTAGTCAGTTAGGGTACCATGGATACTCAGAAGAGAAAGAGATCATTAGATGGGGAAAGCTGAGTGCTCTGAAAGAGTGAAAGAAAACTAATTGAAAACTTCTGAGACAAGACAACTCAGTTCTGGTAGACTGACAAAAGGTATCATAATTTTGTAGTTGATATTGGTGGTTTCCATGGGATAGTGTCAGTGTTTTAACAGTTGAAGAGCAGGGTTTAAAGCACTGGAATCATTATGGTTGGGAAATCAAAATATTAGTAACCTTGATTTTAAACATTTATATGGATTTACATATATTTATTTCTAAAAGTAAAGCATATTGAGCAGGCCGTCCTAAGCAACAGAGCCTTATGAACTGACACTGTACAGAGTTATTAGAACACTATATATCCCTATGATTTTTTTATTATAGTTGACATTCAATACTATTTTATATTGGTTCCAGGTGCACAGTGTAGTAGATATTTATATAATTTTTGAAGTGATCCCCCTAATAAGCCTACTACACACCTGACACTTTGTGTAGCTTTTACAATGCTATTAACTTTATTCCCCATAGTGTACTTTACAACACCATGACTCTCCTGTAACTACCAATTTGCACTTCTTAATCCCTTCACCTTTCTTACCCAGGCCCCTAGCCCCTTCTCGTCTTGTAACCATCAGTTTGTTCTCTGTATGTATGGGTCTGTTTCTGTTTTGTTCATTTAAATATATATATATATTTATTATTATTATTATTATTTTATTATTATTATTATTTTTTTTTTTTGACAGAGAGAGAGACAGAGAGAGAGACAGAGAGAACTGAACTGGGTGAGCTCCCAGTTCAGCATATGGTTCCACATGGGCCAGGGCCGGGATTTGATCCCTGGTCCCCGGCGCTGCAAAGTGAGTGCTTAACCCACTGAGCCATCCCGGCTTCCCCTGTTCATTTATTTTGTTCTTTTGATTCCAAATATAAGTGAGATCATATGGTATTTGTTTTTCTTAGTCTGACTTATTTCACTAAGCATAACATCCTCTGGTCACAAATGGTAAGATTTTATTATTTAATAGCAGAGTAATAGTATTCCACTGTATATATGTATCACAGTTTCTTTATCCAATTGTCTATTAATGGGCATTTCAATTGTTTTCATACCTTGGCTATTGTAAGTAGTGCTGCAGTGAACATAGGGGTGCATATATCTTTTTGAATTTGTGTTTTGGATTACTGGATAAATACCCAGGAGTGGAATTGCTAAAGTAGTTCTATTTTAATTGTTTGAAGAACCTCTGTACTGTTTCCCATAGTGGCTGCACCAATTTGCAATCCTACCAACAGTGTGCAGTGGTTCCCTTTTCTCCACATCCTTTCCTGCACTTGTTTGTTGATTTATTGATGGTTGCCATTCTGATAGGTGTGAGGTGGTATCTCATGGTGGTTTTATTAGTGATGATGAGCATTTTTTTCATATGTCTATTGGCCATCTGTATTTTCTCTTTGGAGAAATGTCTATTCAAATCCTTTGCCCGTTTTTTAATTAGATTGTTTTCTGGTTTTGCTTTTTGGTGTTGAACTGAATGAGGTTTATATATATATATATATATATATATATTTTAGATATTAACCTCTTATCAGATGTATCATTGACAAATATCTTCTCCCATTCAGTAGGATGTTTTCTTTTCTGTTGTTTTGTTCATGGTTTCCTTTGATGTACAAAAATATTTTAGTTTGATGTAGTCCCATTTGTTTATTTTTGTTTCTTTGTTTCCCTTGCCTGAGGAGATATGTCAGTAAAAATATTACTAAGGGTAATAATGTGTGAGAGTCTACTGCCTATGTTTTTTTCTAGCAGCTTTATGGTTGTGTGTCTTAAATTTAAGTCTTTAATGCATTTTGAGTTTATTCTTGTGTATGGAGTAAGAAGATGGTCCAGTTTCATTCTTTACATTTATCTGTCCAGTTTTGCCAGCACCATTTATTGAATAGACTGTCTTTATCTCAATGTATATTCTTGCTTTCTTTGTCATAATTAGATTAAGTGACCTTAGGCATGGATTTATTTCTGGGTTCTATATTTTGTTCTAATTACCTATGTGTCTGTTTTTATGCCAATATCATGTTGTTTTGACTACTATGCCCTTGTACTATAGTTTGATATCAGGTATCATGGTACCTCCAGCTTTGTTCTTCTTTCTCAAGATTGCTGTGGCTATTTGGGATCTTTTATGGTTCCATATACATTTTAGGATTATTTGTTTTACTGCGAAAAATGCCATTTTGATAAATATTAGATCGAATCTACAGGTTTCTTTGAGTAGTATGGATATTTTAACTATATTAATTTCTCCTATGCATGAGCCTGGTGTATGTTTCCATTTATTTGTATCTTTAATTTATCTCATCAATGCCTTATAATTTTCTGAGTATAGGTTTTTACTTCCTTGGTTAAGTTTATTCCTAGGTATTTTTTTTTTTTGATGCAATTGTAAATGACATTGCTTTGGTGTATAAAAGCAAATTGGTGTATAAAAATGCTACCAATTTCTAAATATTAATTTTGTATCTTGCTACTTTACTAAATTCATTTATCAGTTCTAATAGTTTTCTGGTGGACTCTTTAGGGTTCTCTCTATGTATAGTATCATGTCATATGCAAATAATGACAGTCTTACTTCTTCCTTTTCAATTTGGATGCCTTATATTTCTTTATTATATTGAGATATGTTCCTTCTATTCCCACTTTGCTGAGAGTTTTTATCATAAATGGATGCTGGATTTTGTGCATCAAATAATATGAACATATGATTTTTATTTTTCATTTTTTTAGGTGATATATCACGTTAATTGATTTGCAGATATTGAACCAATCTTGCATACCAGGAATAATTTCCTCTTGATCTTGGTGCATGATCTTTTTAAAGTATCGCTGAATTTGGTTTGTAAATTAAAAAAAAAAAGATCTATTTTATTGTTTTGAGAGAAGGTGAGAGAAAGATAGCGGGGGAGAGAGAGAGAGAATGGAGAAGGGCCCAGAGCAGTCTCCATAGTTGTACATTAATAGTTGTGACATAGTTTCATTCCACACAGGTGGATGTGAGGCCACAGTGGGCAGGAACTGAACTGGGGGCCTCTTGCATGGGAGGCAAGAAACTTCACTGCTGAGTCATCCTGGTGGTTACCAGCTATGCTACAGTTCAGCATATGGGTTTGCATGGTCTGAGGATGGGATTTGATCCCTGGACCTCACAGTAGCAAGGCAGGGACTCAACTTGTTGAGCTATCCCAGCATCTCCAGTTTGCTAATATTTTGTTGAGAACTTTTGCATTTATGTTCACCAGCGATATTAGCTGATAATTTTTTTTTTTTTTGTAATGTCTTTGGTTTTGGAGTCAGGGTAATGGTGGTCTTGTAGAATGAGTGTGCATGAGCCTCCCCACTTTTTGAATTTTTTGGAATAGTTTGAGAAGAATCAGTGTTAATTCTTCTTTGAATTCTTTGGTAAAATGCATCTGTGAAGCCATCTGGTCCAGGACATTTGTTTGTTGGGAGCCTGTTGTTTACTAATTCAATTCCATTAGTAGTAATCAGTTGATGCAAATTTTCTGTTTCTTCTTGGTTCAGCCTTGGCAGATTTATCTTTCTAGAAACTTATCCATTTCTTCCAGATTGTCTAATTTGTTGACATATAATTGCTCATAGTATTTTTTTTAATATATATTTTATTTATTTATTTATTTATTTATTTATTTTTGACAGAGAGAGAGAGAGAGAGAGAGAGAGAGAGAGAGAGAGAGAACTGAACTGGGGGAGCTCCCAGTTCAGCATATGGTTCCGCACGGGCCGGGGCCGGGATTCGATCCTCGGTCCCCAGCACTGCAAAGTGAGCGCTTAACCCACTGAGCCATCCTGGCTTCCCCTCATAGTATTTTTAAATTCTTTGTTTTTCTCTGGTGTCAGTTGTCACTCATTTCTGATTTTATTTATTTGGGCCCTCTCTCTTATTTTCTTGATGTACTGATTAAATGTTTGTCAACTTTGTTTATGTTTTCCAAGAGCCAGCTCTTGGTTTTATTGATTTTTATCTCTTTAGTCTTTTTTATTTTCTTTTTTTCTACTCACTTTGGGCTTTCTTTGCTGTTTTTTTCCAGCTCCCTTAAGTATAAAGTAAGATTGTTTATTTGAAATATTTTTTGTTTCTTGAGGTAGGCTTGCATTGTTATGAATTTCCCTCTTAGGACTGCTTTTACTGTGTCCCATAGATTTTGGATGTTTGCTTTTCATTTTCTTTTGTCTCAAGGTATCTTTGATTGCTTCCTTGATCTCATTGTTAACCCATATATTGTTTAGCAGCATGCTATTTAACCTTTGTGTGTGTAAGTGATTTCTAGTTCTATACCATTTTTGGTCAGAGGAGACACTTGATGTAATTTTAATCTTCTTGAATTTATTGAGATTTGTTTTGTGGCCTAACATGTGGTCTGTCTTGGAAAGTGTTCCATCTCTACTTGAAAAGAATGTATATTCTGCTACTTGGGAGTGAAATGCTCTAAAACTATCAGTGAAATTTATTTGGTCTAGTGCGGGGGTGGCGAACCTATGGCACGCATGCCCAAAGTGGCACATGGAGCAATTATTTCGGCACACAGAGCTGTGAATACCATTTAAAAAATTATTATTTATGCTCTTATAGACATAAAAATAATCGATACCTCTATCTCACTCACTGGGTTGGCACGCGAGTCAAGCGAGTATACTCTTATTTCATACACTTTGGCACTCAATCGCCAAAAGGTTCGCCACCCCTGGTAGTGTCATTTAAGACCACTATTTCCTTGTTGACCTTCTAAAGGGTGTCCCAAAATTCACACAAGAAGTAATTTTGATACAAAACACAAGTTTATAATTAAAAATTATAATTTTTCATTGCTCAACAATGAAAACACATTGTTCTTTCATGTAGCACTCCATTCTTAATAACCCTGAACTGTCAGCTGTCACGCTGTCTTTTTTTGTGTGTGTTGGCAACACTTTACTGCACAGATGACGTAAAATTCAAATCTTGGGTGAATTTGGGGACACCCTTTATCTGGACGATCAGTCCATTGGTGTCAGTGGGGTGTTAAAGTTTCCTACTATGATTGTATTACTGTTGATCCCTGCCTTCATGTCAGTCAATATTTGTGTTATATATTTAAAAGGTGCTCTGATGTTGGGAGCATAAATGTTTACTATTGTTACATTTTCTTGTTGGATTGATTCTTTTATTGTTCTGTGATGTCCTTCTTTGTCTATTATAGTCTTTGTTTTAAAGTTTATTTTGTTTTATATAAGTTTTGTTACCCCATCTTTTTTTTCCACTTCCATTTGTGGGAACTATTATTTTTCATCTCTTAACTTTAAGTCCATGTACTATGTCTTTTGATCTGAGGTGGGTTTCTTGTAGACAGCATATGTATGGATCTTCTTTTCTTATCTATTCAGCTACCCTATGTCTTTTAATTGGAGCATTTAATCCATTACATTTAAACTGATTATTTATAGGTATTAATACATAGTTATTGTCACTTTATTATTCATATTACTGATATTCTTTTGTTTGTTTTCCTTCTTCTTCTTCTTGAAGTAGTTTCTTTAACATTTCTTGTAATATTGACTTGGTGGAAATGAATTCCTTTAGCTTTTTCTTGTCTGGGAAACACTTGATCTCTTCTTCAATTTTAAATAATAACCTTGCTGTCTAGAGTAGTCTTGGTTGTGGGCTCTGACTTTTAATCATTTCGAATATTTCCTACCACTCCCTTATGGTCTGCAAAGTTTCTGTTGAGAAATCAGTTTATAGTCTTATGGGAGCTTCCTTGTAAGTAACTATCTTTCCCTTGCTACTCAGGATTCTCTCTTTGTCTTTAAGCTTTGCCATTTTAATTATACTGTGTCTTTCTGTGTACCTGTTTGGTTTTATCTTGTTTGGCACTCTGCACTTCCTGGGCTTGTGTGTTTATTTTCTTTACCAGGTTAGAAAAGTTTTCAGTTATTATTTCTTCATATAGGTTCTCAATCACTTGCTTTCTCTCTTCTTCTGGTACTCCCATGATGGTATTGTTGTTACACTTGATGTTGTTCCTAAGGTTCCTTGACCTCTCTTCTTGTTTGTTTGTTTGTTTGTTTGTTTAAAAAATATATATTTTTTTCTTGTTTCAATTGGGTGTTTTCTTTCTTTTTTTAAAAAAAGATTTTATTTTTGTTTGACAGAAAGAGAAGGAGCAAGAGACAAAGAGAAGGGAGAGGACCCAGAACAGTTCCCACAGCTGTACATCATTAGTTTTGACATAGTTTCATTCTACACAGGCAGATAGATGTGAGTTGGGAACTGAATCAGGAGTCTCCCACATGGGAATCACACCCTAGTTTAGCACATGGGTCCACATGGGCCGGGGCCAGGACTCGATTCCTGGACCCTGCAGCTGCAAGGCAAGCACTCAACCCACTGAGCCATTCCAGCATCCCCCCAATGGGTGTTTTCTGCTCCCTTGTCTTCTAAATTGCTAATTCTATCTTGTACTTTATCTAATCTGCTGTTGATTTTTTTTCAAATGAATTCTTCATTTCAGTTACTGTATTCCTCACTTCCGACTGGTTCTTTTTTATGGTTTCTATGTCATTTATGCTTACTCGCTTTGTTGAAGTTCTCACTAAGTTCCTTAAGCATTCCTATAACCAGTGTTTTTTTAAGGTTTATTTTGTTTTTGACAGAGATAGACAGAGACAGAGAGATAGAGAATTGGGAGGGCCCAGAGCAGTCTCCACAGCTGCATATCATCAGTTTTTTGACATGGTTTCATTCCACACAGGTTGGCGGGGGCTGCGCAAGGTGGGAACTGGGCTGGGGGTCTTTTGCATGGGAGGCATGCCCCCGTGAGCTGGGGGTTGAACCAGGTGCCTTCCACTTGGGAAGCTTGCCCTGACAAGAACAGAACTTGGGGCCACACCAGAGTTCAGTATATGGGTACATATGGGCCAGGGTCATGATTCAATCCTAGGTCTCTGGGACTGCAAAGTGAACGCTCAACCATCATCCAGGGTTTCCTATAACCAGTGTTTTAAACTCTGTCTCTGGTAGGTTGATTGCCTCCATTTCATTTAGTTCATTTTCTAGAGTTTTCTTGTGTTCTTTTATTTGGGATATGTTTCTTCATTTCTTCATTCTGGCTGCCTCTCTGTGTTTGCTTTTGTGTATTATGTAGATCTCTTATGTCTCTCAGTCTTTGCTGGGTGACTTTATGTAGTAAGTGTCCTGTGTGGTCCAGTGGCATAGTCTTTTTGATCACCTGTGCATATATTCCAGGAGTGTCCCTGGAGTATGTTGTCTGTGTTATCCTGTTGTAGTTGAGCCTTAATTGGTTTTGGCAAATCAGTGGGTGAGATTGACTCTCAAGTTGGCTGGCTATGAGGATTGGCTATGCTCATAGTGAATGAGCTTCTGTGTGGTGGCTGACCCCTCAGAAGGGGATTTGACCAAGTGGGCTCTGTACCTATTGAATTACCCTTTGGGTGTGCCATTTGTGGGGCTAATTTGGGTAGTGTTCTGTTGTGGCTTGAGGCTGGCCTCTGAGTGTTGTTTTTTGTGTCACATGGGAGGAACTGCCATGCAGGCCAGTTTCAGCCTTGCCTGAGACCCACCTGGGGCTACCTTTATGGAGCTACAAAGCAATATGTGGTTGGTGCTGCCTGTTTTGGACCTAGACACACTGGGGTTGCCTTGCTGTGAACTGAGGTCAGCTGCCACCTGTATTGGACATGGGGCAGCTTAGCAAGTGACCCAGTGCCCCTCAGGCCTGATGCCACCTGCTGGCTGCTCGTAAGGCTCAGTGGTTGAAAGAGCCTCCTTAGATGTATGGCCAGGCTGCTTGACCTGGTGCTGACAGTATCCTTATCAATGCTCCTCAAATTGAGTGGGGCTGGGTTTCAGGGATTAACCAGGTATGACCAGTGGTTTTCACAAAGTTAATGCAGATTCCATTTTTGTAACAGTACTGAGCCTGTGGCCACCCCATAAGATCCCCCAAGAACAAGGTGGCCAGCTGTCATTCACATCAGGCCCACAGAACACTGGGAGCCACCCTCTGAAAGTCTATAGCATGAGAGTGAGCTGGGCTTGACCACTCACCATTGAAAGCTTCCCAAGCTGTGGTGGGCTGCCTGCTATTGTAAAAGCCTCCACAAGCTTGTGAGGTGGCATTGGCTGCCCAGAAGCTGAGAGTTAGCATCATCGCCATGCTAACTGGGCAGAGCAGGGTCTCAGGGAGTCATGGGGTATGGTGGTAAGTTTTACAAAGTTAATGCAAATTCAGCTCTTGCACCAAAGCAAAGTTTGTGAGCTCTCCACAAAATGTCCCCAAAACACTGCCACTAGCCCCATTTACTTTGGGCTGACAGATCCCTGAGAGCTGCCCAGGAAGGGCTACACTGCCAGTTATGGCTGACTGCCCACTGCTGAAGGTTTACCAGGCCCCTGAGGGCTGTCTGCTGCTCTACAGGCCTCCCTCTGCTTGCTGGGTGGGGCTGGCTACCCAAGAGATAAGGGTGCCCCAGGCAAGGCTGTGCTAGCTGGGTGAGGTCCAAGCAAATCACCAAGGTGGTGAGTGCATGTGCAGATTTTACCAGACCATTGTGATCTCAGATCTGGCATTATAGAGGTGGGTTCAACACAGAAAACATGGTGCCCTTCTGTAGGCTACATGTGAGGCAAACTCTATGCATGGATAATGGCGGCTGTCCCTCACCCTGAAGCCACACAACTCAATCTTTCCCTGTATGGTTCTGGTGCCTCTCAATTCACCATCTACTGGAGCTCAGGCGAGTATTTGCCAGTGAGTGTATACACAGGCCTTTTAAGAGGATATCTGGGTTTCTGGCCACCTTCTGTCTCATCATGACAGACGGACAGAATCCTCGCTGATTTTCACTGCCAGATGCTGTGAGGACTCCTCTTCCCAGCCCAGGACCCCTGGGCTGGAGAACCCAGTGTGAGGCTGGGGCCTCTCACTTTTAAGAAGGGACCTCTGCCACTGAAATGTCCTTCTTGATATTCAGCTACTACCTGTGGGTTTGAGGTCAGCCTGTTTCACATCTCTGCCCCTCCTACCAGTCTCAATGTGGCCTCTCTTATAAGCTTAATTATAGAAGTTCTGTTCAGCTAATCCTAATATGATTCTTGATGTTGATGGTTCTATAACAAGCTTGTTCAACCCACAGACCACATGCAGCCCAGGATGGCTTTGAATGGGTTGTGGCCCAACATAAATCTGTAAACTTTCCTAAAACATTGGGAGATTATGTTGCAATTTTTTTTTTTTTTTTTTTTAGGTTATCAGCTATGGTTAGTGTTAGTATATTTTATGTGTGGCCCAAGACAATTCTTTTTCCAATGTGTCCCAGGGAAGTCAAAAGATTGGACATCCCTATTTTATAATTTAGTTGTAAGTTTATGTGATCCTGGGAGATGGCAGGCATAGCATTTACCTACTCTGCCATCTTGCTCATCTCCAGACATCAGTTATCTTTAAGTTTTATTCCCTGGGGATTTTCATATGGTTCTTAGATTTTTACCACCTATACGTGTTATTTGGATATAGAGATATAGTATGATATTTTCATTACCTACAATGAAATCCGTAAGTTCATGAGTTTGACAAATGCCTATGTCCATGTAACTTAAACCCCTATTAAAATATAAAATGTTTCCATCACTCCAGAGCATTCCTGTGCCACTTCCCGGCCACCTCGCTCCATCTTTAGGACAACCACTCTTCTGATTTTATTATTCCAGATTAATTTTGCCTGCACTAGAACTTTGTGTAAATAGAATCACACATTATTTGCTTGATTTCTTTTGCTCAGCATAATGCTTTTGCAATCTGTCTATGTTTTATATATTCAGACTATTTTTTGATGTGTGTATCATTGCAGGACATATTTGATAAGGAGAAACAGAAAAAGTCTGCTGTTTGCGATTAGGCTATACAACAATTAGACTCTGAGTTGAACTCAACTCATAATCAACTCAACCAGGTTCAAGACAAGTAAGAGGAAGGCAAGTTATCTTTTTCCAAAAAGAATTGCTTGTTTTTATTTTCATTTTTAGGTTTGAAAGGAGAAAATAATGACATGTAAAATGATGACATTTGCTAACAAGTAATATATGTGGTTGTATGAGTTGGGAGTCAGTGTCTTTGAATTTGGGGACAAGATTTCTATACTACTCGTATATTATGATCCCTAAGACACTGGTCACCTTGGCTCCATTCCTGGAATCCCTTCTTCTCCATGGATACATTATCAGCCACATTTATAAGCAGAGGAATGTTACATGAAAATCTATTCAAGATGCAGAGGGGAAGGGTGTAAGATCAGGTAAAGAGAAAAATTGAGAGAAAGCAAGATGAAGCAGGCTGCATTTATATGTCAGTTGTATTCATTTGGGGATGGGGGTGTGGGACTAGGGATCAGACTCTTTAGAGAATGAACAATTCAAGATATAGGAATAATGATTAGATATAAAAATGTTTTTAGAAAGTTAAGCAACTCTAAGCAACAACAGATATGAGATGCATGCTAGGGTAAGAAGTTTAAGGGATCACTGCAAAGAAAATTGCAAACTCTGGCTTGTACTTGAGGAAGATAGACATATGTGTGAAACCGCATTCAATATACCTAATGATTATGAGGTGCTTCTCCTGCCACAGCGTTGCTCCATAGTTGACAGGTATGAAGGCTTGTGACAGAATAGGGTGCAACATTCTGCCTTGGTCTGTTGAGATTTCCTTCTAAGAAAAACATCTCTACTGATTTAATTTACCTGCTTAGAAAATACAAATTTCTCTCTCAAAATGCATACAACAAATAAAAATATAAAAATGAGAATCACCTGTTATCTCACCCTTGTTAAT
This sequence comes from Craseonycteris thonglongyai, assembly GCA_004027555.1. Lineage (NCBI taxonomy): Eukaryota > Metazoa > Chordata > Mammalia > Chiroptera > Craseonycteridae > Craseonycteris > Craseonycteris thonglongyai. Next base: position 14,831 of record PVKE010031602.1, read on the forward strand.
ATTTTGGTATATTTTACTCCAGACGTTTTGCTTCCTATACAGTTACTGCCACACACCCCCATTCATTTTTTAAAGATTTGTTTTATTGTTTGAGAAAGAGAGAAGGAGGAGGGCCCAGAGCAGTCTCCATAGTTGTACATCATTAGTTTTGACATGGTTTCATTCCACACAGGGGGGTGTGGGGCCATGTGGGGCAGGAATCGAGCTTGGGGGCCTTCCACATGGGGGGCAGGCCCCAGTTCAGCATACGGGTTTGCATGGGCTGAGGCCAGGATTCGATCCCTGCACCTCGCAGGTGCAAGGCAAGAGCTCAACCTGTTGAGTTATCCTGGCATCCCCCCACCCCATTCATTTTTTAATTGGAACCATCATCAATGAGCAGTTTTATAGTTGCAGCAAAGTTTACAAATGTGGGATAATGTACAAAAAGCATGATTCCCTCAGTTTCTATAACTTATTTCAACTAATATCAGCTGACTTGGAGTAGAGTGAGGAGGATCCTTGAATTTACCACTCGTTTCTGGTTTATTGTAGTTCCTTTTGGGGGAGCTATTCCGTTAATTCCAAGTTCAATCTTCTATTAGGGGCTGTGTTTCCTCTCATGATGTCTCATCACCCTCTTCCTTCATTAGACTGGCCTCTAGCGGTAGAGGGGTGCTGGCGTGCTCTGGGGCTGGAGGAGAGGGGCACTTGGTTGTGGACTGCCTGCTGGGTTCTTGCTGGCCTCAGTGACACCTGGGCACTCGTGTCTAGTGCTGACGGGTGCTGAGTTATGGCTTGTCTGGTTAGGTTGTCTGGGGCACTTGCTGGCCTCAGTGACACCTGGGCACTTGTGTCTTGTGCTGACGGGTGCTGAGTTACGGCTTGTCTAGTTAGGTTGTCTTGGCACTTTCTGGCCACTGCTGCTGACCAGGTGCCTGCACTGGCCTTTGGTATGAGGCAGGGCTTCTCATCTTCACTGGTTCTTGATGTTCATCAGCACCAATAGGAGCCAGGCATTCCTCCCTCTCTGTCACTATGGCTCTGTAGTTACCTATGAGGGGTGCTATGAACCAAGAAACTACGACCGCATGCATTTTTTTTAAAGATTTATTTTTATTGTTTTTGACAGAGAGAGAGAGAGATACAGAGACAGAGACAGCGAGAAGGGAGAGGGCCCAGAACAGTCTCCATAGTTGCACATCATTGGTTTTTCCACATAGTTTCATTCCACAGGTGGGCGGGGCTGCGCAGGGCAGGAACTGGGCCGGGGTCTCACCCCGGTGAGAACTGAACTGGGGGAATTCCCCAGTTCAGCATGTGGGTCCCCATGGGCCGGGGCCAGGACTCGATCCTCGGTCCCCGGGGCTGCAGAGTGAGTGCTCAACCCACTGTGCCATCCCGGCTTCCCCTGCATGCATTTTTTAAACTTGTTATTTGGAAATTATTTCAAATACAGAAAATTTGCAAGAATAGTCTTAAAAAACATATATATACCCTTTAATATACCTTTGGCCCTATTTGCTTTATCATTTGTGTGTGTGTGTTCTCTTCTCTGTTTGTGTGTGTGTGTGTGTGTGTACACATATACATACAAAGAGGGGGCCCCAAAAAAGTATACACATTTTAAGAAAGGAAAAAACTGTATTAAAATTGTAATATCTAATATATACCAATAATAAAAGATGAATATAAGTCAAGTTTGACTTCTGCAGTTATAAGAGGTACTCAAGGTGGTCACCATCAACATCCAGACTCTTCTGATTACGGCAAACTACTGCTTTAGCAACACTGACCAAAGTGTCCACTTGTATTACAGCACATGCTGTTTCAATTTACCACGCATCTCAAACTTACCACGAATGTGTGCAATTGTTAAGCTTGTTGCAGATACTGTTGCATACTTGCGCCTCCATTGTCATCGTACTTCCACAACATTCTTGAATTTCAAATACCACTTCAAAATGGTCTTCAGCTCCTTGAACAACAGTGCTTCTACCATTTTCTCTGACTGTCTTGCCCGTTTCATGGTGATGCTAGCATTCATTTGATTAATGCCATGTTTTGAGCAAAGGTCATATTACACATTGCACCATAATTTAATTCAACTTTGAAAATAGTAGATAACATCTCTTAAAATGTGTACACATTTTTTGGCCACCCCCAGTGTGTGTGTATGTGTATCACACACACACATATATATATATATAATCTGACAATTAAATTCATGAACTCATCCTGGAAAAAGTGCTATAATACCTCATTGCTGAATATCACTACAGTCACCTTCAAAGTACCAACACTAGCATCTAGTCCACCCTTCAAAGTAATTTTGGAATTCTTTTTCTGAAATGGCCATCAGAGCTGTCTTCATATTACCCTTGATGTCTTGAATGTCATCAAAATGTCTTCTTTCAATATTTCTTTTATCTTTGGGCAAAGAAAAAAATCATTTGGAGCCAGATCAGGTGAGTAGGAAGTATGCTCCAATACAGTTATTTACTGGCTAAAAACTCCCTCACAGACAGTGCTGTGTGAGCCAGTGCATTGTTGATACAAGAGCCATGAGTTGTTGGCAAAAAGTTCACGTGGTTTTCATGGAACATTTTACTGCAGCCTTTTCAGCACTTCCAAATAGTCAACTTGGTTGACTGTCCAGTTGGCACAAATTCATAATGAACAATCCCTCTGATATCAAAAGTGGTTAGCAGCATTGTTTTGATTCTTGATTTGGACAGATGGAACTTTTTTGGTTGTGGAGAATTGGCTGACTTACATTGTGCACTTGGACACTTTGTTTCAGGGTTATACTGGTACACCTGTGTTTCATCACTAGTGATAACATGGCACAAAACATTGTCTTGCCTCTCCAAAAGGTCTTGGCAAACTTTGAGTCTTCTTTGCTTTTTGTTCATTGGTGAGCTCTTTCGGGACCATTTTGCACACACCTTTCTCATGCCAAGATTTTTAGTTATAATTTTTCTAACTGTTTCTCTATCGATGTTTACTTGGTCTGCTATGCTTCTCATAATCAGGCAACAATTTTTATTTACAATTTGACTAATTTTTGCTATGTTTTCATCAATTCTGCTTGTTACCAGCCATACTGACTTTTTTTCATCAGTGATGCTTTCTTTCCTCTCAGAAAAATATTTGATCCATTTGTACAGCCATTTTCTTCATGGCATTATCCCCATCAACTTGAACTAACATGTCCCTGACTTCACTTCCACTCTTGCCAAGTTGAATAAGAAATTTAATGTTTGTTTGTTGCTCTAATTCAAGGTCCAACATTCTTGTGACAGCACACAAAACATGAAACAACAATAAACGCCACTCGGCAAGACACTGCCACATGTCAACATGAACACAGCTGTGAGACACTGATATATCAAGGTTATGAAGCTTTACTGAGTAATTTGTACATTGCTGCCAACACAAACTGCACAACGGCAAGTTCACAAACAACTGTCAGATTAGATACACACACAAACACCTGCCCCATCCTCATGACAGTTGCACATAGGAAAGTGATTGTTGCTTTACCTTGAATTTCCTAGTTTTTTGGGGTTTTTTTTTGAACCCACCTATGGTTCATATTCTATTTGTATTTAAGGCATCACGAATGATGGAAGCTGTTGTCTATATTATATGGTCGCCAGCTCTCACCTTTCTCTCTTACTCTGCCTACTGGTCTCTAAGGCCAGAATGCTACCTGCTGTGGAATTAACGGGCCACCCAAAGAGGTTCCCATGTCCAACCCTGTGGAGGCTGGTTTGGTTGTGACTCAGTTCCAAAGGGACAAATTCCAGTAAGTGCTGAATGGGGACAGGTCTGCCCATTTTGATGAAACCTAGACAACGGAAGACTGCTACATTTTATGCCTGGACTCTGGTTAGCACTCTCATTTTCCCTCATTTTCTATACCCGTCTATTAGAATAATCAGTTGAATCTGCCTCCTCAGCATCTCCCACATTAGTCTCCCTCTTTCTATTCTACTGACATTGCCCTGACACCTGTTGCCTCAACCCATTGCTTTCCAACTGGCTTCCCTGTTCCCATTCTTGCTCTACTACAATTTATTTTCCACATAACAAATATAGACATAGTTTTATTGTATCAAGTCA
>PVKE010031603.1:0-18937 GCA_004027555.1 Craseonycteris thonglongyai
CCCTGCTCCTCCCCCTTCCTCTAAGCCTTCCCCCTGCTCCTCCCCCTTCCCCACCAAGAATCGACAAAGGATTTCCAAAACTATTGTAAAATAAAAATTTTTTAGGACAGTCTCAGAAAATCTGCTGGTAGAACTGCATCAACAAGGGAATTTAACATTCTTCTTTATGTTGTTTCAGTGATATTCTGTAAGTATAAAAACTGAGCTTGGTTAAAAAGTGAGGTGATTGCTCTGATTTGGCAATTATTTATGCCTTACACCTCCTGGGATTGGAGTACTGATTTATAAGAAAATTATTCAGCAATGAGGGTCCCACCAGCAGCTGAAAAGATAGGAAAGAATAACAGCCTGGATTGTTCATTTCTGAACCAGCCGATAGCGGTCTGCATGTGCAGGCCAAGGAGTTTTACCGTGTGCGCACATGCCAGATCAACAGACTGGGACTCAGGTGGGCACTGCATGAGGGAACCAGACCCCAAAGAGGAAGGAACGCCCACAGTTGTGCAGGGATCCTGACACTGACCTTGGACAGGCCCTGTCACCATATGTCCCTCTGGCTGAGTATCCTTTCCTAAACCACTGCCTTTGAGCTCCTACTGTTCTTCCAACAAGCACGTGGTTATAACCTTGACCTCTGGTGCTCACGCCCCTATTCTTCTCCCTTGCAGTTGCTTGTGCAATATCTTTAACCAAACCTGCTCTATCAGCCACCAGTTAACTAGAAAATCTGTTCAATATCCTCCTGATATGTTAATCTCTTTGAAGTGAGTTTTTCAAACACCTTCAGCCTTCTTTTTCCAGATTATATATTTCTGTAACTTTTCAAATTTTTCATTATTTTCATTTTTTTAATCCTCTTTAGTTTTACATATTATTCTTAGACCCTGGAATTTAAATAGTGTATGAGACTCTACACATAAAATAGAGGCATTAAGTGTCATTGGTCATAACACATTTAATGATAACTGACAAGGTCTACTCTTTTACTCTAGACTTCCTAGAGGAAGGGGAAAGAGACACTAACACAATCTACCAATAAACCCAAGAGTTGGGTGGGTAAGAAAAATAATCCACCTGGATTTTAAGAGAAAAGGAGTCCTTTAAAAATAATTCCAACCAAATTCACAGCAGAACAACCTTTTCCTTCATAATGAACAAATTCTAGCTAATAGCCTACCGTGCCAAATAAGAAAAGGTCAGGGCCTTTATCAACAATTCTTTTTAAAAGAAATGACTTGTGGACTGCTACCATATATTATATGTTCCTTATTATCTTAAAATGTGAACACAAATGTGTTATGCACATAAAATATAAATTTATATTTTCTGTGGCTTTTATGGCACCTGGATATATTTAAAAAGTTGAACAACCCTAGGCATCTGTTCTACTTCTTAGGAAAGATAGAGTTGTGTGTAGGTAGTGGTGAGGTGTTCAGAGCCTGGAGCCTGGCTTCAAGTCCCAACTTTGTTTTCAACTAGTGTAGACACCTGGTAGGTCTCCTTAACTCCTCCATACCTGATTTTCTCTTCTGTGAACAGGGAATGATGGTAATCACAGCACCTACCTCAGGGGGCTTCTGAGCATTAAGTAAATCAATATATTAAAAAACAAAAAACCACTAAGAACAGGTCCTGCCTAGAGTAAGTTTTTTCTATTATTATTGTTGTCACTTAGTAATTATACTCTGAACACTGGCAAGGAGTCTACATCAGATCTCAAAACTGAGTCTGCTTATTTGTGCCAGAACACTTATGAGACAGTTTGTTTTTAAAGTAGTAATTAAAAATAAAGAATCAGAAGAATGTGATTATGCCATTTGATCCAGGAATGCAGGTTCTAGCTTAGTTCCACCAGATCCCGATTCTTGAGAGAGTCGAGCTACTTCCTCTGTGATGTTACAGAGGGGAGAGAAGAGTCATTCTCCCCATCCTTTTTCTTGCAGGATCCACCTTTGGTCTGTTTATTGTGGCAGCTTCTCTCTCTGGCCTGAGGTTCAGATGGGGCCTGGCACACTCACTTGTCCACATGAGCCATCCCTGAGGGAAGCAGGCTGGGTGTAAGCAATCAACAGAGACACTTAGCTGGCATGTTACTCACGTAGCAATATTCTCCCACTCACACAAATAAATGTGTGCTTTCCTAGTTTTTGATTTATCTTTCTTTTTCCCACTTTTGATAGTGACCTAGATACAAAGACTGTTTTGTTTTGTTTTTATAAAAAGTCAACAATGTAGGCATAGTAACAGCCCCTAAAATGTTGGGGGCAATAGGGAATGGTAGAGAAAGTGTTGAACTGATCAGCACACACCCATCTGAAGAGCTAAGCCACTCCTAAGCTCTACACAAGAATACCATGAGGGAATGGAGGCTATAGAAATGCAGCCTCAAGCTTTGGACTTCAATGAAGAATTTCTTAACTGTTAAATGTTGGCTCATATTGATATATGTAGACCAATCAAAGAAATACCACAAGAATAAGGTGACCAGATTTAACATTGGTAAAGCGGGACACCATTGACCGGGGGGGAGGGGGTTCTTGATTAAAAATTTGGTCTATCTCCCGCTGTCCCCTAGCTTGTCATGCATTCTTTCCAAAAATCGGGACTTTTCTTAAAACTCCGCGGGATGCGGGACAAATTGTTAAAAATCAGGACTGTCCTGCCAAAAGCGGGATGTCTGGTCACCCTACACAAGAAGGACTACAGCAGACAACTGTGCACAATGCTTGCTCCACAGCTTCATGGGGTGCCATTAACATGAACACACTATCAATGGTGCCCCTGCAATTGTGCAACACGGAGGCATGGGTCCAAACCACAGTAAGCAAGGACTCTCCGTCTCTCCGAGTAGAGCCTCTTTAAGACCCTGTTGTTTGGATTTTAGTATGCAAAAAATTGCTGAGATGCTTGATTAAAATGCAAAGTCCTGGGGCTCATGACCTGAGATCCTGAGGGGAGGCCCAGAAATTTGTATTTTTTAAAAACCAAACATGTTTTAGTAAACTTTGTTTTTTAGAAAAGCTTTCAGTTTTCAGAAAATTGAGATGATAGTACAAAGAGTTCCCATAAAACTTACCCCCAGTTGTCCCCCCGTTATTAACATCTTATGTTACTATGGTATTTTGTCACAAATAGTAAATCAATGTTGGTACATTAGTATAAGCTCAAATCAGGTATTTTTAGGCTCTTCTTGGCTGTGACAATTTTTTCAGACTTTCCTTTTTTTTTTTTTTTTTTGATGATGTTGACAGTTTGAGGGCAGTATTGGTTAGGTTGTTTGTAGGGAATCCCTGTGTTGGAGCTTGTCTGATGTTTTTCTAGTGGTATGATTGAGCTTATGGATTGCTGGAAGAAAGACCACAGAGGTAAAAAGCCTTTTTCATCACATCACATCAAGTGTACATACTATCAACCTGACTCATCACTGCTGATGTTGACCTTGGGCACCTGGCTGAGGTAGTGTGAGTCAGGTTTCACTACTGTAAATGTACTACCTCCCTCCCACTCCCCACCACACTGTCCTCTTTGAACGGAAGTCACTACATGCAGCCCACACTTGAGGGGAGAGTTATACTTCACCCCTTTGAGGACAAAGTATCTATATAAATTCTTTGGAATTCTTCTGCAAAGGAGATTTGTCCCTTTTCCCCTATTTATTTATTCAACCATTTATTTTTTATCTTTTTAAAGATTTATTTTTATTGTTTTTGACAGAGATAGAGAGACAGAGAGAAGGGAGAGGGCCCAGAGTAGTCTCCATAGTTGTATGTCATTAGTTTTTTATATAGTTTCATTCACAGGTGGGTGAGAGGCTGCATAAGGCAGGAACTGGCCAGGGGTCTCCTGCATGGGGGGGCACATCCCCGTGAGCCAGGGGCCCCCCGCATGGGAAGCATGGTTGGGGCAGGAGCCGAACTGGGGGCCTCCCATATAGGAGGCTTGCCCCAGTCAGAACCAAATTGGTGGCACACCCCAGTTCAGCATATGGGTTCATATGGGCTGGGGCCAGAATTCAATCCTTGGACCCCAGGGCTACAAGACGAGTGCTCAACCTGCTGAGCCATCCAGCATCCCCTCAACCATTTATCTGTATCATTATGGATTCATTAGTATTTATTTTATAAGGGCTATCTGGAAAAAAAAATCCTCTATATTTCATGTTACATGGCTGGATACTTTCCAGGCAGCCCTCATATAGTTTGGGTTATAATCCAGTATGTACTATTTTATTTGTTTTCTTGCTCACATTGCCCCAGCTTTGACCACTGAGAGCTCTTTCAGTTGGCTCTGTGTCTCTGACGTATGTAGATTACAAGTCCGCATTTTAATAAACTCCCCAAGTGATCCGGGTGTAGAGGGTCCAAGGACCTCACTGTGAGAAATGTGGCTCTGGGGTGTGCCAGGAGCTTTGCTAACTACAGGACCCCACCTAGTCATTGATTCCTGCAGCAAGCAGGTAAAGAGTGATTCCTCTGCCATCTTACCCATTCAGCAGACACTCACTGAGTGTCGCTTCCCGGCCTGCTCTCTGCCAGGCACTGTGCTGGATGCGGGGAATGAAGAACTTGTCTGGAAATTTAGACTTGGGGGTGGACGTGCCAGGGGGGAAATATGGATGTGGTTAACAGGAGTGAGGAAGAGGGGAACCTATCAATCCTTTTATCTGTCCTTAGCTCCCCAGAGACTAGGAAAGAGCATATTAAGAATTGGGAGAGGATAAGGGACAGGGCAGAATCCCCAGGGACATGGTGGGGGGTGGGGGTGGGCTCAAAGGCACCTATAGAAGATTTTGAATTGAATTAGCCTCTGAGACTAAAGCAAAGGAAATTGGCTACAGAAATTGATACAAATTGAGTGGTGAGGGAGGCACATTTGAGGTCACCCATAATGGCTTAAATTTTCTGGATGACACAGGAGGCCAGGTCATCCTTACTAGAAAGAAGGGTCTGGGGTTAAACATGCAGACTGGGAGGGCATTAAAAGTTTGAAATGGTAGTGCGGGGGGTGGGGGGTGGGGAGAGTAACAGAATCCAGTCAAGAGACAAAAACCACAGCAATAATTTGAAAAGACAGAACTAAATACAAAGAACTGTTTACTATAATACCTGAGGGTTAAAAGAAAACGTCAGGATATCACAGAGGAAAGCAGCTACCTGCTACCACCTTTCAGGCTGAGCAAATAAGGCAAGTGTCTGGGAGCAGGACCCAGACCTCTGAGGAGGGTTCTGCCCAGCTGGTGACAGTCGGGGAGCAATGCAACTGTATGCAGCTGTGGGAACAGCTGAACACGGGATTCAGCTGCTGCTACCGGAAGGTGCTGCCCTCCTGGGTGAAGAGCTGGGTGTTGCTTGGAGGAACCACAAGCAGAAAGGAGGTCTCAAGTCCCTCCTCCTTCCTCCAGGCTTGCAGCCTTCCTGTAGCACCCCTAATTGGCAAGGCCCCGCGTGGGGTTTACAGGCTCTCAGCCCAGAATCCTGAAGCCACGTAGAGAAGCGTGGGTTTGGAGCTGAGAGGCGGTGACTGTCAGGGAGACGCCACAAAACCCTCCAGGTTCACATATGCGTTTGGTGTGAGTGGCATTTGGGAACTGCATACACATGTGAGTCCATATAGTGGCTGAATTTTTTCCTTGTCTGCAAATCACTCTTGTTCTCCTAGTCCCTGCGTGTTGGAGGTTTCTCCTCATTCTAGAGATCAGCCACTGGTTCTCTTGGTTGCTTAACCTCCTCCAGAGAATGCTTGATGGACCTTCTGGTTCAAAAGGAATTAAGCATCACAAGTGTGCATTGAAAGATGAGAAATAAAATATGGCATATAAGAGGGCTGCCGGGGGAAAATCCAGGCATAAACGCCTCTGTTTTTCATATTACATGACTGGATCCTTTCTGGACAGCCCTCATACTTATGGGGACAGCTGTCCAGAAAGTGTCCAGCTATGTAACCGTTCTGGTTATATTGACAATGGTTGGATTTTTTTCCCCCAGAAAGCCTCAATATACTATAGGTCTGGAAAAAATCCCTCCGTTGTCAATATAATGAGAATGGTTACATGGCTGGATACTTTCTAGATAGCCTTTGTATTATATATATGTACACACACAATGAAATATTATTCAGCCTTAAAAAAGGAAGGGCATTGTGACACAAGCTACAACATGGATGAACCTTGAGGACATTATGCTAAGTGAAATAAGTCAGTCACAAAAGGACAAATACAACACACAATTCCACTTATATGAGGCACTTAAGAGTCATCAAATTTCTAGAGACAGAAAATAGAATGGTAGTTACCAGGGCTGGAGGAAGAGAGAATGGAGAGTTGTTGTTTAATGGGTACAGAATTTCAGTTTTACAAAATGAAAAATGTTCTGTGGATGGATGGTGTGATGGTTATACAACAATGTGAATATATGTAATGCCACTGAACTATACACTTAAAACTTGTTAAGATGGTGAATTATTATTAGGTGTATTTACCACAATAAAAAGTTTTAAAAGGAACTAAACAAAGGTTATAGCTGGAGAATATGGGTGGGCGACCCCTAGCCTGATGTATCACAGGTCTCCATCTTCCTATAGTGATTCACTCCTCAACTCACCTTCATGAGCAGTATTTTCCAGGCTGTGCTTCGAAGTTCCAATGTGCTTGTTTCTTCATTTGGTCTGCTGCCAGCCCCAAGGTGTATATGTATGTGCATGGGCAGCCTTCCCCTCTAGTTATCCTGCAACTAACATGTTATTTCAGTGGATGGTAACAGCTAATCATAATTGAGTATTTACAGTATGCCAGTCACATGTATTATCCACAACAAATCTCTGTTGCAGATACTGTTCTCATCTCCATTTTACAGAGGAGGAAACTAAATCTCAGAAGAGTTGTGATGAACCTTGGGTCACCTATCTGCTAAGTGGAAAAGCCGGGACTAATCTGGGCTCTGATTCAGAGCCGGTTCTCTTAACCTCCGTACTCCACTGCCCCCTAGTGGATGTTACAGTCTTGCACGGCCTCACTAACACTATCCAGGAACCCCAGCTTCACTCTCACTCCTTAAGTCATTTCACTGTCCTTACTTTAGGCTTGGGGTGCAGTCTAGAGTTCTGCAGCGTGCCCCATTTGTCCAGCCCTGCACTACACTGGCTGTTAGAGCAGGTGGCAGCAGTGACTGAGTTTTGCTTCACACTTAGTGCGGCTCTCAGATCTCACCTTGCCCAGGAGCTTTGCTCGTGACTTCCAAGGCTTGTGGCAGGATTAACATGTGTTGGTCACAACAGCCTGCCACTCTCTGCAGGAGTGTCTCTGAGAGTTTGAAGAGTTTTCCTAACCTCTCTGGGTGTATCAATCCTCTGAATGGTAAAGAAATTCGTGGATTTCTATTTCCCAGCAACATGAGTATTTGGGGGGGTTAACAACTCTCCCAGTTTCTTTATTGATCTGAGTGGTCTATGTTGGGGGAATGTATTGAGAAGTACCTTCAGGATTTCTGGCAGGTAAGTGCGAGTATACGGGATGATGCAGATTTATTTTGTAGTTTGATCCAGGATTCAATTGAGGTTCACATATACATTTGGTGGTTTTGTTTGTTTACTCCAGGCCGGTCCAACCTGTAGCCCAAGAGAGCTTTGAATGTGCCCCAACACAAATTCTTAAAACATGAGATTTTTTTGCAACCTTCTTTTCTTATTTTATTTTATTTAGCTTATCAGCTATTGTTAGCGTTAGTGTATTTTATGTGTAGCCCAAGACAATTTTTCTTCTTCCAGTGTGGCCCAGGGAAACCAAAAGGTAGGACACTGCTGCTTTAGCCTCTTTTAATACCTTCCTCACCTTCTTGTTTATTTTTCTGTCACATGGAACTTTTGGAAAGAGTCCAGGTGAGTTGTTTTAGCTTATCTTCTATGCATACTTTGTCTGATAATTTCTTCATGATTGAACTCAGGTTAAATAATTTTGGCAAGATTTCTTTGTAGATGATGCTTTTTACTTCTTATTGCCTCATATTGGGAGGCACATAAAACCTCATCTGGGAATTACACACTCAACAACTTTATATTGACTGTGTTGTGTGGTATGTTGAGCACTCTGAATGCAATGAAGACACATGGAAGCCACTCATTAATATGATTATAAGATGAAGAGATAAGGGAGCAGAAGGACAGCTTCTTAATTGGGAACAGATTTGGCTACATATAACAGAAAACTCAACCCACAGAAGCTGTACCAAATAGAGGTATGTTTGTTTTTTCTTGCATAGCTCCGAGTTAAGAACACACTTTTACAAGCTAACCAACAACCCCTAGCTTTTGAAAAATCACCCAATCAGAGTCTGACTCACTTTAATAAACACAGTTCTGCGTGCCAACCAATCAACAATAGCTCAGCCAGCAACCACACGTCTATAGATACTGTTAACCCACTTATGCCTCTGAAAGTCTTCCAATCCCTGAACACCCTCCTCTCGAAACACTTCATAAGTTAACAGTGTATTCTGCTCAAGAGACTGAGCCTAACTAGTGTAGCTCCCCCTTACTTAGTAAACAATACATTCAGCTTTGTTTCCTTATTTCAGGTATTAAGTGTGGTCCTGTTATAAACACACCAGAGTCATATTCTTCCTTAACTTGTTTGTAGTCTCCCACGGAGGACTCATTCCCCAAAGCAAAGCCTCAGACATCTCCATCTGTAGCCTCAGTGGATTAGATCCAAAGCACGCAGAAATGTCAGCTGTGCAGGCTGATGGAGAAAGAGACAAAACAGGCACCCAGAGCCCCGGGCACTGGGGCACCACTAGGAGTCGACAGTTACAGGTGATCTCTGTGCAGAGCCTATCTCTCCCTTACTATGAAGAGGAAGGGGGATGGTCTCGGGGCCCAAACCAAACAGTTTAAGGCGGGAGTTGGCACAGTAAGGTCTGTGAGCCAATCTTCTTCCCCTCCTACGCAACCCCCACACATTCCAGTTTTGTAGTTAATATTTTTAAATGGTTACACTTGAGGTGGAGTGATAGACACTTTTTTGTTGTGGTGGTAACTTATACATAATACAAAATTTACCATTTTAACTATTTGTATGTGTGCAATTCAGTGGCATTAAGTACATTCACAATGTCACACCACTATCCATTTCCAAAACCTTTTCATGATCCCCAAAAGAAAATCTGTACCCATTAAACGACAACTCTCCATTCCTCCCTCCTTCCAACCCCTACAACTGCCATTCTACTTTCTGTTTCTACGAATTGCCTCTTTTAAGTACCTCATAAATGGAATCACACAATATTTGTCATTTTGTGTGTGTGTCTGGCTTATACCACTTAGCATAATATTTTCAAGGTGTATCTATGTTGTAGTATATGTCAGAATTTCCTTCTTCTTTAAGGCTGAATAATATTCCATTGCATGTATTTATCACATTTTGTTTAGCCATTTGTCTCCCAATGAACAATTGGTTTGTTTTTACCTTTTGGCTACTGTCAGTAATGCTGCTAGGAACACTGATAAACAAGTAAAAATGGTTACATTTTAAATGGTTAGATAAGTCACTAAGTAACTACATTCTCTCTTCTACCTCTTGGCATCTGACTCTACCTGAAAAGTTTGCCAACCCCTGGTTTAAGGGCTGAGTTCAGGACAGAGAGGATGCCCTAGCAGAAGACTGTTCCTGCTGGCTTGGTAAATGAGGAGAGAAAGGAATAGCTGTTATTTGGTGGGGATGAATGTTTGGGGGCTTGTACTAATTGGGTCGGACTACCAAAACAAAGTACTACAGATGAGGTGGCATGAAACAGGAGAAGTTTATTCCTCACAATCCTAGAGAAGGGAAGTCCAGATCAAGGTGTTCTCAAGGTTGTTTTTTTCTGTGGCCTTCCTCCTTGGTTTGTGGATGGCTGCCTTCTCTCTGTGCCCTCATGTGGCCTTCTCTCTGTGTGTGCTATTAAGGTGACCAGATTTTAACATTGGTAAAGCGGGACACCATTGACCGGTGGGGAGGGGGTTCCTGATTAAAAATTTGGTCTATCTCCCACCGTTCCCTAGCTTGTCGTGCATTCTTTCTGAAAATCGGGACTTTTTAAAAACGCCGCAGGATGCGGGACAAATTTTTAAAAATCGGGACTGTCCCGCCAAAAGCGGAACGTCTGGTCACCCTAGCCTATGTCCTAATCTCCTCTCCTTATAAGGACACAAATTTTGTTAGGATTTGTGCCCACCTTCATAACCTTATTTATAACCTCCATTGCCTCTTTAAAAGCCCTATCTCCAAATAGAGTCACATCCTGAGCTACTGCAGGTTAGAGCTTCAACACATGAATTTTGAGGGGACACAATTGAGCCTATGACAGGGCCCACACACCACTCAGGAGATAACAGACCTTTAACAGAGCAACACATTCTTAACTCAACCTGGTAATGATGCTGTTGGAAGTGAGGAAAGACATACCAGTGTGCGCCTACTCTCGTAAATCCTGGCGCAGAAGCTGGGCAGGACTGATCTGCTGGTAGAGAAATCTCTCTGTCATAGGGCTTGCTGAGGACAGTGCTAAAGACTTTCTTTTTGACACATTGCATTTTTAATCATTAAGAAATTAATTGCAGAATTTCCTAGATTTTTTTATGACAATAAAAAGGAAAGAAAATCCAGTATAATTTTAGCAGCAATTAACCTGAATTCACACAGGAGTGCTATTGCCCTGCTGGGAGCCAGCTTCAGTGACAGTGTCCAGTCCAGGTTTTCCGCTGGGACTTCCTGCTCCCACACTCCTCTCTGCCCTGTGAACATCATTACCACCCTCACCCCTGTCCATGTTTATCTCTTCTCTATTTCAAAAAGGACGCGACCACAGGACACTTTGAAAGAACATGAGCAGATGCACTTTGGGGCCAACAAGTGACCCTCCCCCTCAGTGATGGCAGATGGGGCCATTTTTCTTTCTTCCCTTTGGCTTAGAGGCAGGACAATGCTGTAGTTTCTGATCTATGACATGCCAAAAAAAAAAACAACCCAAAACAGTCTACAGGTTCCCACACTTCAAACCCCCACTGACAGAACAAGAATAGAAACATTGCAAGGTTTGGAACAGAAATTTCACATGAACTGACCTTGTTTCATTTTAGGACACTGGAACAGATACTAGTCAGACGAATTTGAAGCAGCAGAGATAAAAGATCTTATTGTAAGAATTAAAATCAGATGATCCTTTTAAAATACTGTAAAACCAACCAGCAAATGTTTCTAGTGACCCCAAACTGGTTTGGAGAATGTAAAATAGTTTGTTTAAGGTAGTGGTTCTTGACATACTAGAAGAAGCTACTTAATTCCAAACTGGATTGAATGAAGTACAGTGGATTAGATATTAAAAATAAAAGATTCAGGCAACCAATGTATCATGCGAACACTTAATGTCATTAGGTGGATAATGCTTGTTCTGTTTACGAGTATGTGAATATGTACAAGACATTACTTTCCTGAATATCCTCTCTCCATTCTTGTTCCTGGTAATTGTTGTTTTTAGGAGCACTTCTCACTGTCTGTCTTTGAATATGTTTTTTTGGACTCTCCTTTCCTTGCCACAATTTTTTCTAGTTTTGTCCTCATTTGATTCTCCCTGCTTTTAGGTTCAATATTCCGTCACATTCTCTGTATAAGGAAGTGCCAGTGCCTCCAGAGTTTAGTCTTACAATTAGAATCTTGTGCCTCAGGATAGCTGATGTAGCGACATTACAGCCACCCCTTGAGTGTCTTCCACTCCATGGGGAGATCTCTCACGTGGTCATGTGACTTTATGCACTGTCCGGTGTATATTACTAGTAAATGCGCAGTAATATTAGATACTATTGTTGAGATAGACTAAACCTAGCCAGACTACCAGGGGAGATGAAGAGGTAACTAAACATGAGGAATAGGAGGAATTTAATAGTCTGTTTTAGAAATAAACTCTAATGCCACCATCGTTTTCC
The DNA here is from genome assembly GCA_004027555.1 of Craseonycteris thonglongyai. Classification (NCBI taxonomy): domain Eukaryota; kingdom Metazoa; phylum Chordata; class Mammalia; order Chiroptera; family Craseonycteridae; genus Craseonycteris; species Craseonycteris thonglongyai. The sequence continues at coordinate 11,953 of PVKE010031603.1, forward strand.
TTGTGTCCTCAAGGCTCATGGTCTATTTCCTTGGCAAATGAGACCCCAAAGGAAGAATAATCCTGCCCTGTCTCCCTAGGTGGATCCAGCTGACTTCCCCCCACTATGTTCCCCTTAGACACCTTGACCTCCTTATAATTAAACCCAACAGAAAAGTCCTCTTTTTGTCACTTAGGGCTTCCCTCCCAATTCTAGTTTCTGGTCTAAAAGATCTACTTTCCTTAGTATTTGACATCATGAAAGGATTTATCTTTCTTTCCTACCTTCCATTCTCAGGTGTGGTTCCTGAATATAGAGATGGTTGGCTCCAGCTCTAGCATTGGTCCAATTGCAGAGTATCTTGACCACATGACCTACATGGTGTACCAACATAACTACATATATACAATAAAAGAAGGGTGATTCCTCATAACTGGATATCACACTTCCAGGTTGATTTAAATTGAGTTGAGAAGACATCTCCTAACTTGTCTTAAGGACTTTAAATTCATGGAGTCACACAATGTAGAGGGAGGAGAGACTTAGAAATTCCAAATTAGAACTTCAACTATAGAATCAAATTGAAGTGTCAAAGCTCCCCCAAAGGGAGCCATGTGAATTTGCTAACTTACACTTCAGTGTGATTTTGTTAACAGATCAGATTGTGAAAGGCTGAATCTGGGAAGAGAATCTGAAGAAAGGAAAGTAGAGAGGACCATAAGCACAAAGGAATAATCAAAAGATGTCTCTTGAAAACAATTTATCTAGTTCATAATTTTGTCATCATCGCCACCCTAAGATACCCATCATGTAAATCTGTGTGCTCTGTTCTCTTGTGTGAAGACTGCTGCCCACTCAGCCTTGGTACTATCACTATTTTATGGACAATATTAGTATGCCACTCTCGTACTCTCATGTAAGGCCAATTTCTTCAGTTTTGAACTGTATCTCATAATCTATCAACTATTCAAGAATAAATGCAATTCTTATTTGTCTCTCCTAAACAACTCTTTCACTTCCAATTAGATCCTTAAAGTATGAAGGCTGTCCAGAAGGTATCCAGCCATGTAATTGTTTTTGTTATATTGACAACGGTTGGATTTTTTTCTGGACAGCCTTCATAGATCCTGTCTAAGAATAGATATCTTCTTATTCCCCTCCTGCTTTCACATTATCTTTTTCTCCTTTATGAAGGGTTGTTGGTACTTGCTGTATCCATTTCTTCACCTTCCAGTTCGCTCTTCAACCCATTCCAAGCAGGCTTTTCACTCATGACTCATTGAAATTGTGCTCATTAGGATAGTCAATGACCTCTACCTGGCAAAATGCAATGGTCAGTCCCTGTTCTTAGCATAATTGACCTCTTAGCACCTTTGGACAGAGTCAATCATTCCATCTTTATTTTAAAAAAAAGCCACAATCATTATGACATTTTCATACATTCAAAAGATATCAAGATTATTATTACCAACACCAACATACCCATTAGTCAGCTTAAAAAGCAGAACATTTTCATTAGAAACTCTCTAATTGCTTGGCCCTTCCTACCTTCTGAATGTACTCATGCTCTTGAATTTTGTGCTTATTATTCCTTTACTATCCTACATTGTTTCCCTACATTTGTGTATCTCTCTAACAATATGTTATTTTGTTTTCATTTTATGAGCTTTAGGAGTACATAAATCAGGGGTGTCCAAAGTTTTGGCTTCCCCGGGCTCCATTGGAAGAAGATGAATTGTCTTGGGCCACACATAAAATACACCAACAATAGCTGATGAGCTAAAACAAACAAACAAACAAAAAAAAAACACTAAAAGATCGCATAAAATGTTTAAAGAAAATTTACGAATTTGTGTTGGGCCACATTCAAAGCTGTCCTAGGCCACATGTGACCCGTGGGCTGCAGGTTGGACAAGCTGGATATAAATGGTAACTTACTGAATATATCTTTGTAACTTGTTTTTTTTACCTCTTAAACATTATTTTTATGAGATTTATCCATGATACTATTTGTAGCCATAGCTTGTTTTCACTGCTGTGCTGTATTCCATTACATCCCTATATTCATTGTCTATATCTGTGCAACAAATTACTCCAAAATTTAGCATCCCCAAACAACCATAAACAGTATCTGTAGGACAGGAATTTAGAAGCAGCTAGCTGAGTTGCTCTAACTCAGGATCTCCCATGAGTTTGCAGTCATGATATTGGCTAATCATGCAGTCACCTGAAGGCTTGACTGGAGCTGAAGAATTCATTTCCAAGACTGCACACTCACAAGACTGAGTTGGTGCTGGTTATTGGAAGGAAGCCTTCCTCTGGACATCCCATATGGCTACTTGAGTCTACTTACAACACGGCAGCTTGATTCTTATAGACAGAGTGATCGAGGACAGCAAGTCAGAAGTCACAATGACTTTTATGGCCTAGCCTTAGAAGTCACCTACTGTCATTTCTAAAATATCCTATTGGGGGATGCCAGGATAGCTCAACAGGTTGAGCACTTGCCTTACAACTGCGAGGTCCAGGAATCAAATCCTGGCCCTGGTTTATGCAAACCCATATGCTGAACTGTGGCTCAACTTGTAGCCATCATGATGGCATGGCGGCAAAGGTACTTGCCTCCCATGCAGGAGGCCCCTGGTTCAGTTCCTGTGCTGCATGGCCCCACATCCACCTGTGTGGAATGAAACTATGTTGCCACTAATGATGTACAATTATGGAAACCGCTCTGGGCCCTCCCTACTTCTCTCTGTCTCTCTCTTCATCTCTCTCACCTCTCAAACAATAAAACAAGTCTTAAAAAATCAAACAAACAAACAAACAAACAAACAAACAAATAAAATATCCTATTGGTTACACAGTTCAGCTCTGTTCGGTATGGGAGGGGACTACACAGATGCATGAATACCAGAAACTGACAGTAGCGCTATCTTGGAGGAGGCCACCACAATGACCATATCACAACTTATTTACCTATGAATGACATTAATCATGTTACTCCTGTTCTTTTGCTATTATAAACAGTGCTTCTATAATCATTCTTGTTCAGGCTTCCTGATATGTGAGCAAGAAGTTCTCTGGAGTGTGACTGTTGGGCCACAGAGTATGTGCATCTTCAAATTTACTAACTAACATCAAAATTGATGTGAAGTGGTTGTACTAATTTATACTCCCACCAGCAGTGAATAATATTTCCCACACTCTGCATCCTTGTCAATGCTTGATATTGTTAGGTTTTTAAATTTATGCCAATCTGGTGGGTGTAAAATATCTTTTGCAGATTTGTTTGTATTTTTCCATATTGCTAATGAGGTTGAACATCTTTTCGTATGTTTATTGCCCATTCAAGCTTCCTATAATGAGAAATACCTATGTCAGTGGCCCATTTTTTCAATTGGGTAATGTGTCATTGTCTTACAAACCTGTAGTAGTTCTTTATATATTCTGAATTATTAAGAAGCTTCTGGTAGTTATATGTGCTGGAAATATCTTTTCTTAGCATATGCTTTGTCATTTTACTTTTTAATATTGTTCTTTTATGAGTAAAAATTTAAAATGCATTAGTTTTTTTTCCCCTTGTGACATGTGCTATGTCTTTTTTTTTTTTTAAGATTTGTTTTGTTTGAGAGAAGATATGTGTGTGAGAGAGAGAAGGTGCAAGGGCTCAGAGCAGTTTTCACAATTGTACATCATTAGTTGTGACATAGTTTCATTCCACACAGGTGCATGTGGGGCCATGTGGGGTGGGAACAAAACTAGGAGCCTCCCACAGGGGAGGCAAGAACCTTTGCCACGATCCCAGCAGTTACCAGCTGAGCTGCAGTTCAGCATGTAGGTTTGCATGGGCCAGGGTCTGGATTTGATCCCCAGACCTCACGGTTGCAAGGCAAGTGCTCAGCCTGCTGGGCTATTCCAGCATCTTTAATTATGTCTTTTAAAAGACATACTTCCAAAGACTGAGGTCATAAAAATATTTGTATATACATCATTCCAAAAGTTTTGAAGTTTTGCTTTTCATTTTAAGGTCTTTAGTCCAAGAGGAAGCTGTTTTTTGTGTGTGCTAGGTCAGGTGGGGATTGAATTACATTGTTTCTGGATGGATCAGCACTTGCTCAAGCCTTCTTACAGCACTTTGTTCATTTGGCTTCAGGGACGTAACACATTTCAGGATTTCCTGTCTGGTTCATTTCTTCTTCTTGGTCTCCACTGCTGGCTCTTCTCCCTCTACGAAGCCTCTCAATGGTGCAGTGGTCTGCAGGTACCCCTCTCTTCTCTCCTGCATCTAGATTCTCTCCACACTCTCTCTAGATAATCTCATCCAAGCCCATGGCTATGAATAGCCTTTCTATGCTGAACATTCCATGTTCATATCTTAATTCTGCCTTTGTATCTCCACATGGCTCACTTCTTCCCATCTCTCAAGGCTCCCATCAAATGTCAGCTCTTCAGAGAGGCCTTCCCTGACCATCCTATGTAAAATAGCAACATCTGTAACTCTCTATACACTTACCTTGCTTTAGTTTATATCATAGCATCATCAGTCACCTCCTGACCTTCTATTAAAAATCTGTTCTATATTGCCTGCATAGAACTAGAATATATGTTATCATTCATAGACATTGCACTATTTGCTGATGCATCTAAATGACTAAGAACACTGCCTGGCTTATAATATTACAAATGCACAATAAAACATTTGTAGTAAAATAAGCAATGATAACCTTCTTTTAATACAGTGTTTCATAGCTTATACAGAGTCTTTACACGTTATCATATTACTCTTAGCATCATTTTAATCTTCAGAGGCATGGTCTTGCCTACATTTGTGAATATCAAAGAAATAACCTCTTCTTTGGAGGTCTCTTAAATTTTTTTACCCAAAACCATTAATTTTATCACCAGGTCTATGCATTATTAGGTATGTCACTATTTCTTCTGGAGGTTGAAATATAACTTCTCTTTGATGACTTTGGGCCACACCAACTATCACTCAGTTCACATATAAGCAATGTAATTCTGAGAAAGTGAAGAGCAATTCAAATTAATGCATGCATAAAAGTTTGAATGTTAATCTAAAAAAATCCTGGGCTACTTAGACTAGTGGACCTCAACCATTTCCTTTCAGCCAAAATACATGACCATGGGCTACTTTGATGTTCATATAACCATTAACATTTTTGCTGAAAGCAAAATAATACAAAACATTCTTATTCACCACAACTATCAGCAGCTAACTCTCAGAATCACAGTCCACATTTACACACAGGGTTATCTGTCTAGCAGACATGCTCTTAGCTTCTGAACTGCTCCAGAAGACGTACAGACAACAGTATCCAGACCTCTATCAGCATTACATTATTGCTAAGCCATTAGCTCAATATAGCGAAGGCCATAGAAATACACATTTGGTAAATTTGAGCAGCCAGAGAAATTCATTCATTTACTAGGTCTACTGAGGGTTTTTGAGTTTAATACTTGAGAATCTGGTCACTTGTGTCAAATTACTGTTTACATTCTGACTCATCTCACAACACAAATAGAATGAATTTGTGCATATCTCTCCCCGAGGACACAAAAGCGGAACTTGAGGCTGATTTTCAAATAGATTTCTAATTTTCTGGGAACTCAGTGGACTGATTATTAATAGTTCTGGCACTGTATACTGACTGTTCACAATCTCATAACACACATTCAAGAAAATGTGGGAAATATTCTGAGCACTTTGCTGTGATATGGAGGGTGAAGATCTGTCCTAATGGGAATCTCCTGCTAAGGTCATTGGACTGTTTATTTCACGGATTGACAGTGAAATAAAAATGGAATCAAGAGGAGGGGCTTGCTTGGGGCACTGAAAGAGTACACACTGATGTTAGACAAATCCAAGAGTAGCAGTTGTGCTCAGGTAAGTAACCTCTATAGAGTCTTAGCAAGTTCCTCAGAATCTAAGAAGTATGATTTATATTACTCAGGAGAGGCTCACTACCATAACCTACAATAGCCAAATTGAATTGGTTTAACCGCAAAGATTCACAATCCAATATGGATTGTGGGGGGAGGAGGGGAGGAGGGGAGGCAGGAGGCTCTTCTGCACAGTTATTTGAGTCAGACTTCATTTATCTAGTGGCCCTTCCATTAAGCCTTGGAGTCCTTAGAAGATTCTCTGCATCCAGCCAACAGACATAACAAGAGGGACACATGGAGAATCCAAGGAAGGATTAGGGGCCACATCTGGAAATGCCACACATCACTTCTCTCCACATTTTATTGGTCAAGACTAGTTTATGACCACCACCAGACAACAGGGACCTGGGTGGTACGGTTTGGCTGTGTGACCTGAGAGGAGAGGAAAGCTTGATATTGGTGAACATCAGCAGCCTCTATTACAAACATTTTATAAAAGAATAAAACTCAGATTTGAAAACAAATTTGTTACATTTGAGAAAAGCCAAAACAGGGCTGACCTTCAAAGCAGGTTCTGTCAGAGGTCATATATTTATTTTAAGTAGTTCTGTCTCTTTTCAAAAATGTTCTGTGGACCAACACTCCTGGAATTTCCTTCAGAGACAGCACAGAAGCTAATTTCTTCATAGTCACCCTGATTCAAGCCAATACTTAAAGAATTAACTTTGTCTATCATTTGAATAATATCCATCATTGAAACACTTCAATCTGATATTTGATTCTAAAGAAAATGACCTGAGGTGCTCAGATTTTACAGTCAGAAAATATAAATAAAAGAATTCTCTGCAAGTTGTAAATGAATGAAGTTAATCTTCCTAGAATAATATTTTCACTCTAAAAAGGGGACCTGTGGAGTCACATCAGTAAAATGGCTGAATAGAAATTTTCTATGGTTGACCCTGAGACAGAAAATATTTTCAAGAAGGACTCTTCATGGTTAATTTGGTCCAAAATTATAACTGGAGTCTAGCAGCCATTGTTAATGAAAGCCTCTCACACTGCATTTTAAGGGAAAGCCAAACACTGAGCTGCAGCCTGAGTT
>PVKE010031604.1:0-18932 GCA_004027555.1 Craseonycteris thonglongyai
TCTCTCTCTCTCTCTCTCTGTCAAAAAATAAATAAATAAATAAATAAAACTTAAAAATATTTATTCATGGTATAAGTCTATGAAGTCAATATTATTATAATTCCATTTTACATATGAAATTAAGTACTTCTATGGTCAGATATGACCAGGAATTTAAACCAATTGAATGACTCTTAGTCCATCTTCTTAAAGGACCATAGGTGAAGGCTGAAGGCAAATAAGGCAAAGCTGAAGGTGACCACATGCCTTTCACGGACGGCAGAAGGGTGCTCAGACTGCAACCTGAACCTCCAGAAAGGCAGGCACATTGAATAATTATACTGCTTACAAGAGCCACTCATCTTGAGCCATTTCTAGCAAGGTCACAAAGAACAGTTTGTTTGCACAAAGTAATGTCACCTGCAAACTGGTCTAACAGAACAGATGTTTCCAAGTACTGTATAACACAAAATGATCCTGATGAGAGATTTGTAAAATCCCTAATCCAGGGCTCTGGGTCACGCTTAGAAAGAGGAGAGGAGAAGTTGCATTAATATGGTTTGGTGTTTGATGGTTGGCTGAAGGCTCAATTATTAAAAACTTTATCAATAAACATATAGAAAAAGAAAGCTAAGCTTGTCAAATGCACCCCTCATGAGCACTGCAGAACCCCCCAGCACTCCTAGAGAGTCACAAAGCTCTGTTAGGTTCTGTTCATTTCAATCTTCACTCAAATAGGAATCTTTGACATTTTAATCAGAGCTAACCCTTCCCCTGGTTAGTATAACTAGGTATTCTAACTCTTACTAAATCATCTCTACAAGCAATATAATATCCTCTGAGTTTATTTGTCTTCTGCCTGTGGCCACCATTTCTAAATCTCCTGCAAATCCAATGAAATGGAATCAGCTAAAAAAATTGAATGCATTTAACTTATTATTATTATTATTTAACAGAATTAAATTTCTAAGAGCTCTGTTCTGGGGAGAAAAAAAATGATTTCAATGCAAACTCATCTGTATACAATGATCCAAATGACCTAGAATTTAAACCTCCAGTAGAAGATAACCTACCAAATAGTGTGGCTCCCTGAGAGAGAAACATGTTAGAACCATGTATATATATTCAACGTGGTTGTCTCCTCATGACTCCAGAAAAAAATGTACCTCCTTGGGTGAATTAAAAAAAGTAGCATATTCACTATATTGTGGCTTCCTTTCAGGAGGAGAATGCCTTCCTTTTGTGTCCTCTTTTCAGGGATCCCCTCACCTCAGTTTTCCTCACCAAAATACCCAAAAAAGTATTGTGTGAAGACTAATGAGCCCATATAGAGTAATCTGTTCTTCCTAACACAGTTAATGGCAATCCACAGACCAATATGTAAATGCAGGTGGCTGTGGCTATCATTTTATAAACAATGTGACTCTTGAGGGAACAAACATCTTCAATAATATTTTAAGCAATCAAGAAACAAACACAGAGCATGGTGTAGTAGTCAAGAGCATATTCTGAAGCCCAAGGGCTTCATCTCTATGCAGATAGGTAGTTATCAATTCCATTTTGTAGACAGGCTAAAGTAACTTTAGTTGCAATTAAGTGAGGTGTTCAAAGCCAGACTGTTAAAAAACATGTCATTGGAGAAGTTACCGCTCACCGTTAGTAAAACTCTATAGAATGGACTCCTTTTTTTATGGATTTAAAACTCAAAGAATTTGAACTTAGACTGGAAACCACACATAAGATAAAATTTTATTTTGATACAAATGTTAAGCAGTAATTAGATATTTGTGATCGTTCTAAAATGAAAGAAGCAGACTACAGAAATTGGAGTCATGTTTGTGAACAAAGGTCAGAACACAAATTTTGTCAAGAAGGCACAAATGAAATTTGGGTGCTTACACTAGAATTCCTAGGCCCTTTAAATAGTTTATGAATGCAAGGCAAAAACTGAAATAAAAATTATCTCAAAACATTCAAGATGAATGGCAAAATAAGGCACTATATATATATATATATATATATATATAATATATATTGTATTATCTGATAGAGAGGCTTATGTGCTTTTTCTTAAAATGTCTGATAATAAAAATTTTAGTTTTTTCAGACCATTAGGGAGGTCACTAGTACAACTAGACCTTTGTCCTAATAGAGCTAAAAAAGACACAACAGATTATATATAAGCAAATACGTGGGATTATGTTCCAATAAAACTTTATTTATAAAAACAGCAAATTGGCCAGATTTGGCTCATGGACTATAATTTGCCGATCCATGCACCATTTTATAATACATTTTGATGCACCTTGCCAGTATTATATTATTCCTATAATTGTTGGAATGATCGAAACGAGTTATGCCCAAGACAACTTGGTTGTACTGACTTTTAAACGCATCACACGGATCAGAACTCAGAAAAGAGTTTTCTAGTATTGCCTCATTAGAACACTAGTACTATTTAGATCTTTATGTTACTAAATGTCACACTTTACATGTTTCATTAGCATATAAAAAACCATCACATGGAAAAAATCCATTAAATGATTCAATGTGGAAAAATCAACCATAGTACTTTATCACTAGAAAGACAATGCTAAACTTCATTTATTTACATTTAGACAGGGACATATAGTTTTATTGCTACAGAACAAAGGCATAGATCTAACTAACAATAAAGCAGTTTGAGTTTTCCTTTGGATGAGTTTATAGCTGGACTGTATGCAGTTCACAGCAGTAGAAGGACATAACAACCCATAAGAGGAGGAAGGAGATACAAAAAAAAAAAAAAGTGACAGTCACTCTCTATATAAGTTAAATCATCCGATTATGATAAAGGAACACAGGTAACAAGTACAAGGGAAGTATCACATAAATATGATGTATCTGTATTACTCTCATGAATCTGACAGGACACAAAAATAGTATGGCCTTTTGGCCAAGTGTATGTTTGGGCATAAATGTTTTTTTGATAAGATAACTGATACCTCAAAAGATTATATCATTTTGTGGTATTCCATTGATTGTAGGTTCAATTCCCAACTATAACACTTACAGCATGTGATAAATATGTCTTAACCTCTCAGCATAAATTTTCTCATTTATAACAGGGGAGTTTAAAATATACCCTACTCAGTTTGCATAAGTAATACAAGTGAGAGAGATGATGACAGATTGATAGATAAATAGATAGACGAACACTCAATAAACAGTATCCATTAGGTATTGTGGTCTCTGGTTTTGACAGAAAATAACTTAAAGTATAAAGAGACACAATCCCCCAAAATGTGAGCTAGCCACTGAGAAGAAGTAATACAAGCTGAAGAAAGACTTCACTCAAGTCACAATTTAGCCTAGGGCTAAACCTGTGGGCTGTCTGCTCTTCAAGATGAGAGAAAAATAGTCAATTTGTATTGCAACTCTGAACAATGATAACCTAAAAGGGTCATTTTTTGCTGAGCCTTGCGACACACAGCAACACTGGTTCACCTGGTTTGTGCCTATTCTCAAATTAGCACAAGCAACTTCACTAAAAAGTCACTGTATTTCCAGACATTCTCTTTACAGCATGGGTGATGTTTTAGGGGGAAAAAAAGAACACAGGGCTCTCATGTCACCTTACTGTTGGTCCATGCATTGTAATTACTGCTGCCTTTGAAAAAGCAAGAATGGATCCCACATTCACAAAATGTTTGCTTTCCTAAGTGTCCTTAAAAGGTCCTGAAACCCACACCTACCTAAGAGTTTTCCGTAGAGTGGTGGGAAGCTACCCTTAGAAAAACAAATAAAGAGAGTAAGAAAGAGAGAGAACCAAAGCATAACCTTGAGACCACCCTCCCAAGCAAGAGATAGAAAACGTCAAGGATTGTTGAGCACCCAGCAAATTTCCACAGTGGATCAGTAAGAAGTTATTTAGCACAGGTGTTTAATTATGATGCAGTAGGGAAATGGGTAGTGTTCAATGGCCCTCAAATACGAACCTCCACCTGTGCGGAGGTCTAGCATTGGTTCATGGAGCGATAATATCGAGGGAAGCAATCATGCTCCACTGCTGCTCAAGGGCCTTTCTTTTTCTTGGTTGGTTCAACCAAGTTCACTGCCAGGAAGCTGTGGGGTTTTCCCACATGAGCGAGTCCATCACGCACATTTATAATCTGCATCTAAGTTCTCTCTCCGGGAATTAGCCACCTCTGAAAGCAAGTAGAAAAATCAGAATAATTCAAAATGCCCATCAGAGAAAATCTATCCAGCTACATTGATTCCCAGAACTTTGAATTCATGATAGGCCAAGGGAACCAATATACTGGTCAAATGACCAGGCGAGGTCTTTGTGATTCATTCTGAAGTGCCAGCAGTTCCCTTCAGCTTGTCTGGGTACCATTCCATGGTCAGGCATGCACATTTACTGAGCACTGTCCCAGGGCTTTGTACACATTATCTCAATTAAATCCTATGAGGTAGACACTATTGTAAGCTGTGTTTTAGAGATGAGAAAACCAATACATTAGAATTACTAAGGCTTAGAATCATTATTATATTGTTAAGGATAATTACTCGCCAAAGTCAATGCTTATGCTTTTACTTGGGCTACATGGCTTCCCAAGACTCTGCCATGCCATGCATGAGACACAAACAATCTGGAAAGGTAAAATGGCAATGGAGGCAAAGTGTGTTTTTGCATCCCCAAGACTACCACCTACACATGTCACCTTGGCACTTACTTCATATTTCAATCTCCCTCTCCCTCTCCAGAGTCTCTCATCCCAATGTACACAGCTCTCCATAGCTTCTCTCTTAAGGGCAGGGAAGCAGATCTAATAAGCAAATCTCAAGCTAAGCTGTTCATACTTAGAATGAAATTAGTGTAGTATTGTCTTCTCTTTTAAGGACTGGGGCAATAAGAGACAGTGTGTAGAAACTACTAGGATTAATCAAGATGCAAGATGAGAGGGCAAAACAGTGATGTTGTTCTGTTGTCAGGAAACCTGAGTTCACCCACAGACTAAACTGCTAGAGGACCAGTTATGTGTATTAACTTGTTCCTCTAGCTAAGGGCCACATGCAAAGCAGAAACTCTCATATATGTTTGTTGAAATGGATGAAACTAAGCTGGGCTTACCTAACTTTCTTTGGTAAAATTTTATACAAGCTGCTCTATCTCAGTTCCCTTACCTATATGATGGGAGAGTTTGACCAGATCAGTAGTCTTCACACTTCTTTTGCATGAAAACTTATGTTCAAATTAAACAGTAAGCTTAAGTGCTAAGGACTGAAGATTTGTGCCCCTCCCCCCTTCCATTCATATGTTGAAACCCAATGCCCAATATCATAGTATTAGCAGGTAGGGCTTTTGAGAGGTGCTTAATTCAAGAGAGTGGAGTCCTCATGAATGGGATTAGTGCCCTTATAAAAGGAACCTGAGAGTTAGCTTGCTCCTTCTACCATGAGAGGTTACAATGAAAAGCAAGCTGTCTGGGAGGCACCTCACCAGACAACGAACCTACCAGCACCATGATCTTGGATTTTCTAGCCTCCAGAACTGTGTGAAATATATGCTTATTGTTATAAAGCCCTCTAGTTCACGGTATTTTGTTACACTTATCCAAATGGACTAAGACAATGAGCATAAACAAACCAAAGAATAAAAGTAGAGCAGTTTTGGCTGAATTCATGAGCTGCACTGTTCCTCTCTTTTCTAAGCAGGAATGCAGGTTGGAAACCACTAGCATTGAAGACAACTAATTTTTATGGGTCTAAATGAATACTAAGTACACTATGTGTTTTGAATATTCCAAAGAAATCTGTGTTTTAATATAACCTTTTTGCTGAATTAATTTAGTTTAATTTTGATTTGCTGGACAACAGTGACAACAAAGAAGAGCTTCACCACTTAGCAACTAGATGGCCTTGGGAAGTGTTTTAGTTTTTCTGAGCCTCAGATGCCTCATCCTGATAATGAGGATAGAATGCTAAATGGGGTACATAAAGGGATATGGTGTACCCATCCAATACCTGCCACTGGGGAGGTGTATATTTACTTTTCCTATTGGAATAAAGAGCCTTTGGACCAGGATGTAGGATTCCAGCAGTGCATGCCAACACAGACCAGCAGTGTGTCTGGCTTTAAAACAGATGTGGGGGGTGGCTTTGTAGAGCCAGGCACACTCAGGCAGTGCTGAGAAAATGGGTTGCATTGCCAGTTCTTACCAGTGGCCATGATAGCATTAAGCATTCTTCTAGAGGGTGCAGTACCTTTGTATATGGTAGCTGTGAAAATAATCAAACACAAATTTACTCTTTTCTTGGGAATTCATTTTCCCACAGCAATAATAAAGTTTAATTTCTGTGAACTTAATTACACCAGTCAAGACTCCCAGGTTTGGTCATTAAGATTTTTAAAGCCTATAAAATCCAAACATTTATAGTCAACCAGTTAGATTTCTTCTTCTCCAGGAAATGTATCAAACTGAACATAAAGGAGGTTCATTATTCCACACTATTTCAAGTATGGTCGTGAACTATTCAGATTATTACTTAGAGCATTCTCCGCTACTGATGCCACACCACCACTAATCAGCAGTAAGCCTCCTTCTAGATACCTGCAAATATCTTTCAGATATTTGATAATATCTGAAAATGTTGGCTCAGTTTAAGACTATCATAAATATTTTGGATAGCAGTTGTATTGTCAAGATTCATCAAACTGAATAATGAAGATGTATTTATTTTATTACATGTTATTAATAATTGTATCTCAATTTTAAACTAAAGATCACAAATATTCAAAATGGCTACGTACCAGCAGTACTTAAGAGTTGGTGTTGTTATGCAGGGTAATTCTCTACATAATTAATGTGTGAGATATGAGAACTCTCCAGTTGTTCTTAATGGAGGCACCTAACCATCTCTTTATCTTTAGGGATTCAAAGAATGTAAGATTCGGGATTGGGGTCAGTGACATGCTGAAACATTTGAATTCTCCCATTTGATGAAGCATCAGTTCTCTTCCCCCCTTAAATTCTTTTATGTGACTGACAGTTTCATCCATTTTTTCCTGGGGCTACTATTGAAATTCCTTTGTACTTGTGGAAGCAAGTTTGCTGGTTCAAGAATTTTGTTTTACCTCTGCCTCTAAGACTTGTCAACGGCAAATTAGGACAAGGAATTCTAATTTATGTTTCAAAGGCCTCAACAGTAGTGAGAACTATTTTTATTTACATCCCCACCACCCAAAAGTGTCAAGTCAAGATGATGAACCACAACACACTACTGTACAATTATCAGAAAATTCCAGGAGGAGTTGTGAAATGTGAGAAGCAAGAGCAAAAGGGGATAGTGCCAGATAATCTTAATAAGGCTCCTGAAGGGTTCAGAACAGCAGCTAGGGCTGCTCTGGAAGGAGGCAGAGTGTTCATCTCTTCCTCACTTGTTCGCAGTCACATTTACGTACTACACATAAAATCTCCACATAAATGTATACATAGTTAAAGAGTTAAAACTATCCCTAACATTCTATTACTATAGGATAAACTTAATCCAAATACTAGCTGAAGAGTTAGCACAAACAGTGGATTTATCCTTATTATTTTTGTTAACATGTTACAATAAATACTTTCAAATATTCAGAATTTATTCATCCTGCTATCCATCCGTCTTATTTTTCTGAAGCATTGCAAAGGAGACCATAAATTTCAGTACCTCTAAATCTCAGAGTGTTTTTAGTACCTCTAAATCTCAGAGTGTGGTTTTGTTTTGTTTGTTTGTTTGTTTGTTTGTTTGTTTGTTTGTTTTTTCCTTGCCTTTACCCACCAGGAGCGGCAGAGTGGCCTTTAATCTCAGATCCTCAAGTGTACAGAAAGTTATATTCTTCCCCCTCACCATACGCACAAAATTTTCACACTTCACCTAAATCCTTTCCAAAATTTTAGCCTGTCTCTTCCCAGACCAGAGAGTTTTATATTTATTCGTGCCCTGTGCCAGTTAAAACAGGATAGCAAAGTATTCTTCCAAACTTACTGCTTTATCTAAGATATAGTCCTTGGTACACCAGAAGCTTTAGCATAATCTTATTTTGTTTTTCTTTGCAGTTCAGCTATAACCCCTATTTTCCTGGTTCACGGAGGCCAAAGCATAATTTGAATAGAGAAAAAGTGGTGAGATTTAAGATTTTAAAACCAAAACTAAACATAAGAACTCATCAGTAATACTTCTTAACTATCTCTTCATATCTGTACTATGTGGTCAAGCTGTTGTCTAGACCACTGGTTCTCAACTACAGGTGATTTTGCCTACCCCCAGGGGACATTCACTAATGTCTGGAGATACTTTTGGTTTTCACAAGTGGAAGAGATGGGTGCTACTGACATCTAGTAATTAGAGATATGGGACACTGCTAAACAACCTAAAATGCACAAGACAACCCCATAAAAAAGAAGTTTCCAGCCTAAAATGTCAATAGTGGAAAGACTGAAAATCCGTGGTCTAACCAATGCTTCTAAAACTAAAGGGTACAAACTTTCAGCTATAATATGATTAAGGTCTGAGGATTTATTGTAAACCATGGTGACTATAGTTGATAGTACTATGTTGTATACGTGAAAGTAGCTAAGAAAGAACTTAAATGTTCTTGTAACCCCCTAAAAAAACTGTGAGGTGATATAACATATTAATTAACTAAATAGGGAGAATCATTTCACAATGTCTACATATATCAGATCACCATGATGTACATTTTGAACATCTTGCAATTTTATATGTCAATTATACTTTAATAAAGCTAAAGTTTAAAAATTCACTAATTTTGGAAACTATGTTTTAGGGAGCCCAATTATTCTATGGAAGGGTTATCTCAAGAACTGAGGGAAAGATGAGGAGGCTGCCACCCCCCATTCTACTTTAATCAGAGAAATTTCACTTTGCAAGTAAGTTTCCAGATAAGATTTCATTGGAGGAGACAGGAAAAGTTGTTCAGCTACGTTTCTTCAATCATTAGAAGAGATGATTCTTAGCACAATGATTTCCTAATTTTTTCATATATCATAATTTTTTAAATGGGGGCAATACTGAAATAGTATTTTGCCAATTAGTGACATCAATAACTTGTTAAAGGCTCCTATTTAATTTTATCATTATTTTATAAGAGAAATAATTCTTTCCCAGTAAAAGGCAGGAAAATTTGTAATTTCAGAACAAAGAACAGCAATTTCCATTGAAATATTTTAGCCTCAAGGAAAACCTTATAATGTGATCTGTATTTTCCAGATTTTGTAGCAAACCAATAAAAACTTGATTACAGGCCAGCCTCTATTGACAGACATTGATGGGAACCTCTGCTATTGTACTCTGCAATTCAGGGATTCAATAAAATCTTTTTCAGTCTTTATGAATTCTCCTCAAGGTACTATCTCCTTAGTCCAGTGGCCCTTGCAGAGTTCCCTGCTTGAAATAACCACATTAAAGAGACCTACATCGAAGAGCACTTCTCAAACAAGACAAGGCAATCAGAGTCCTGGTGTAGGGACTACATCCAGTTCAGTCCAGGTTACACAGATTCTATGATAGGGTAAGAGAAAAATACATTATAAGAAATCATAGTACCCTTTCTTATTTATAATGGATAGCTATCTACATTTAGTTCTCTCTTCCTTCATCCCAATGCAAATTCCCAGGAATTAGACTTTGTGACTGCTGCCCAAACAATCTGAGTGAAAACTTACCAAGAGAGATACAGAGACAGAGACAGAGAGAAGGGGGAGGGCCCAGAACAGTCTCCATAGTTGCACATCCTCGGTTTTTCCACATAGTTTCATTCCACAGGTGGGCCTGGGGCTGCACAGGGCAGGAACTAGGCAGGGGTCTCACCCCCGTAAGAACTAAACTGGGGCACTTCGCAGTTCGGCATATGGGTCCACATGGGCCAGGACTGGGATTTTATCTTTGGTCCCCAGGGCTGCAAAGTGAGCAGTGAACCCATTGAGCCATCCTGGCTTCTCCTATTTCTAGCTTTATTGGTTGGTAAAATATACTTTTCTGGAGAAATCTCACTTGTAAATTCTTAGATCATTTTGCATCTCCCATAACTCCCAGTCCCATCCTTATTCCACCCTCTACCATGCACATTATAAAAACAATAATGTCAATGGAGGTCTTAGAAGAGATAGATTATTGTAAGAATAAGAAGAGATAGATTAAATTGTAAGAGAAAAACAATTTTTCCTACATGAATTTCAGTGATGTCATATTGTACACTGCTAAAATAATCTACATCTGGGGAAGTTGGGATGGCTCAGCAGGTTGAGTGCTCATGTTGCAGCCCCAGGGTCCAAGGATTGAATCCCGGCCCCGGCCCATGCAGACACATATGCTGACTGCCGTGTGGCCCTAGTTCAGTTCTCACCCAAGGGAGATCCCCATGTGGGAGGCCCCCAGTTCAGCTCCCAGCTCATGGGGGAGTGTCTCCCACGTGGGAGGACCCTGGCTCATATTCCACTCTGCCCAGCTCTCCCCCACCCCCCACCCACCTGTGTGGAATGATACTGTGTCGAAAACTGATGAAGTGCAGGTGTGGAGACTGCTCTGGGCCCTCTCCCTTCTCTGTGTCTCTCTCTGTCTCTGTCTCTCTGTGTCAAAAACAATAAAATAAATCTTTATAAATAAAATAAAGTAAAATAACTTATATCATTATTAACCAATACTAATGAATTGCCTTCAAACGTATGGCAATGAATGTAGGCTACAGAATTATCATAAAATAAAGATATGCTTTTAAATATGGGTTTAAAATCTAAGAAAATTTCAATATTAAAAAAATGTCAATATAATCATGCAGAACATAACCAGATCTTATCTGGTCAAAGAACACACAGGGTGAGTCATAGATATGCATGCATACAGAGTTTTCTGGTTCTACTGTGGGCTTTGATGCTATTATTATTAGTGCATGTAATCTTACTTTGTTTTACATGAGTATAATAATAGAATAATAATGAAAGTGAAACAAAAAAAGAAAAGAAAATGAAACAACTGTATTCAACTTATATTCTGAGTCAGATACTATACTTAAATGTTTTTATCTGTTTTCATATAGTTTTCACAAGGTTTTTGAAATAGAAAATTAATTTTCTATTATTTCCCCCACTCTACGTATAATTAAATTGAAGCTTAGAGAGATGAAGGAACATGCCCTTTGTAAGTCCATAGCTTTAAACCCAGTAAGTCCAACTCCAAAATCCCTGATCTTACTGCTCTATGATACTAAAGAGAAGTCACACTTGACAGTGTGCCTATTATATGCCAGATGCTTAATCACATAGTCATGGAATAAGCACCTAGAACACAAAGAACTTTTATTTTAATTAGTTCATTCCACACATATTTATTGGGTGCTTACTCTGTGCCAGACAGAGAAGAGGCTCCTACCTGGAAATGTTGACATGGAATAAAAGACAAATATTATTCAATTCCTGACAATTACTGAATCTCACTCAATCCTATTGGTCAGTCTCCCAGAAGGGTTTCTGCACTATAACTGGTAATATCATTAGTGGGGACTTGCAATTCCCAAGAATATGTCTGCTTATCCTCAGAACCCTGGTTTCTGAATTCATTCTGATTCCATGACTTATATTTGTCACAATTTACATACGATCTGCAAATTACTAGTTTTTTTTAATTAAACAGATGACCTCACTAATAGGTAGAATATCAAACTGAAAGTAACAAAGAAACAAAAGCTCATGAACACAGTCAATAGTTTAGTGGTTACCTGAGGGTAAATGGAAAAGTGGGGGGGGGGTGAGGGGGCATCAAATATACGGTAATAAAGGATATCCCAAAATTTATGCAAGAAGTAAATTTTGATAGAAAACACAGGTTTATAATTTAAAATTGTAAATTTTCATTGCTCAACAATGAAAACGCGTTGTTATTTCGTGTAGCGCTTCATTTTTAATAACCCTGAACTGTCAGCTGTCACGCTGTCTGTTTTGTTGTTGTTGGTAATGCTTTACCGCACAAATGACGCAAAATTCAAATCTTGCGTGAATTTGGGGACACCCTTTAGAAAGAGAGGTGACTCTGGGTCATGAGCACATAATGCAATTACGTAGACAAAGTAACGTAGAATTGTACACCTGGAACCTGTGTAATTTTTGCCAACCAATGTCACCCCAATAAATTTAACAATTAAAAACATTAAATTGGAGAAGCCGGGATGGCTCAGCGGGTTAGGCGCTCACTTTGCAGCCCAGGGGACCGAGGATCGAATCTCGGCCCCAGCCTGTGCAGACCCATATGCTGAACTGGGGAGTGCCCCAAGTTCAGTTCTCACCAGGGCAAGACTCCGGCCCAGTCCCTGCCCTGTGCAGCCCCGCACCCACCTGTGGAATGAAACTATGTGGAAAAACCAATGATGTGCAACTATGGAGACTGTTCTGGGCCCTCCCCCTTCTCTCTGTCTCTGTCTCTGTATCTCTTTCTCTCTCTGTCAAAAACAATAAAAATCTTAAAAAAAAAACCACATCAAATTATTTAATCTGTTTTTAAAAAGTTTACAGGCATCATTTTGTATCTCTCCTAAGAGCTATATAGAACCTACTTTTCAGTAGACTGTCACAGAGGTGGGTTTTTTCCTTTTCCTAGAAAGAAACTTAGCAAACATTAGTCCAACCCACTCCTTTTACTAATAAGGACATTAAGGCACAGAGAGATGGCTTCATCTTTTTTTTTTTTTTTTTTGTATTCAAGTAACTAGTTACTAGCAGAGCTGAGACAAAAGCTCAAGTCTCTTAAATCCTGGCTAGCACTATTTTCAATTCTGTATCCTTGTTCATTTGGCATTGAGTCAATACCTCAACTAAGGAAGTCTTTTCAATTTATAGATCTAATTATAGGTGTGAGAGTCACAACATTTTTTGCCTATTCCCATGCCCATTCTCTAATTAAAGAAGTGGTAAA
Source organism: Craseonycteris thonglongyai (assembly GCA_004027555.1). Taxonomy (NCBI): domain Eukaryota; kingdom Metazoa; phylum Chordata; class Mammalia; order Chiroptera; family Craseonycteridae; genus Craseonycteris; species Craseonycteris thonglongyai. The sequence continues at coordinate 12,931 of PVKE010031604.1, forward strand.
AGATGTGACTGACGTAATGAACATCAAAAAAGGAAAAATAATGAAATAAACATTATGAGGTTATGAGTTGGCTTAAGAACATTTCACTGGTCTTCATTATACTTACTCACAGAAATTTGGATTTTATCCAAATGAGTTCCAATGCTACATTCTAATTCAGTTGACTGGTAGCTTCACAGGTTTTGTGCATTCCCCAAAAAGTGTGATATCAAATTCAATCAAAAATGGTTAAGTTCCTATATACACAAGAGTTATTACAAGCAGTACAGGAAATGTTTCTAAAACATAGTCCCTGATCTTTAAAAGTATTATAGTCTTCTTGTAAAAATAGCAGAATTTCCATTTGGAGAAGACTCATGTCATTCACTCATTCATTCATTCACTGACCTAAGTATTTATTGCATATCTATTATATGCAAGCAGTGTGTTAAGGAGACTATCAGCAAAAACGAGCAAACAAAAGAAGCACCAGTATGAATGCATTCATTATGTATTGTTGAATAACAAATCACTCTAAAACTTAGTGACTTAAAAAAACACAAATACATTATCCCATAGTTTCTGTGGGTTTGGAGTCCAAGTATGACTCAGCTGAGTGCCTCTGGCTCAGCATTTCTCATGAGTCCAAGTTCAGCTTTCTAGTGGAGCTGCTGTCTCATCTGAAAGCTCAACTGTAGAGGAGGGTTTGTGGAAAAGGACCTGCTTCCAGGCTGACTCACATGGCTATTGACATGCATCAGTCCCTTGCCATGTGGGCCTCTCCACTGGGCTGCCTTATAACATGGCAGCTGGCTTCCTTCAGAGAGAACAATCTAAGACAGAACACCTGAAACAGAATCTATCACCATTCGCTAATCTAATCTCAGAAAGGACATCACACCACGTACAAAATATACATTATCCTATTTGTTATAAATAAGTCAGTAAGTCTAGTCCACATGCAAGGGGAGAGAATCACAAAATGGAAGGAGAAGGGGAGGAACATATCACAGGGGCCACCTCTGCTGCTTATCTCAATAGATCATGCCCATGATAAGCTTAGAGACTTTATACCAGGTTGACTCATGGATTTAAAAAGTGGCTGGCCTATAGCAGGTTCTCCACGATTACGTGCATGATAATAGGTGATGAATCAAAAAGGTACATTGGGGCTAAATTGAGAAGACCCTGATATGCTTGGCTAAATACTTCATATACTTAATTTAGTGGACAAGTTGAAAGCATTTGTAGTTGGAACATTGAAGACCATAATTATTGGAGATCATTTTTTTTCACTCTAATATTGCCCTTTCCCAGCAATTCTGTTCTCTTGCAAGTGCTGAGAAGTATATTTTCTTGTTTCTATTTTACAATGAACAATTGTCTCAGTTTGCTTAGACTACAGGGATTTGTGGGACATGGGACTTACAGTGCTGTAATGAGGAATATCCTGGGCAACCCAGAACGAGTTGGTCATCCTATTCTCTGCTCATAGTCCTTTCTGCCATCAGGAGGAAGAAGGATCACTCTGTCTGGTCCACATCTTATTGGCCTATCACAAAAACCCAGGCTCTCTCTCACCATCCTGGGCCACCTGTGCTCAGACATGTGGGGATCATCTCACACTTCCACTGTCCACTCAGGAACCAGGCTTGTGCTCTTTCAGTTCCAGCCTGTTCACCTGTACCTGGGGAGATTAGTTCAAAGAGGGGTGGGAGTGAGGTGACTTGTCCAAATTCTCTCATCTGATTTTTGCCAACAATGAAACAGATGGTATACTGCTTCATTATGTCTATTTCTCAACTAGATAGAACTCAGAGAGGGAAGAGCAACAGTTAGGATCTCCCATCTATACAACAATGATGAAGCTAAAATTTCAACAGATTATTTAGCAAGTATTTATAAAATGCCTACTCTGAGCCTTATGAAGTATTAGAGAAATAAGGCAGTCCTCACCCTTGTGACATAGTTGAATGGAAGGACAGACATATAAACCAATATTTAAGTATATCATATTAAATTGTATCAGGCATTTATTTATAATACCATAAAAGCAAAAGGAGAGATAGACTTTTTTCCCTTAAAACTCTAATTACTGGTATGGTTGCAACCTCCCCCAGAAGGGTAATATTAATAAAAGGTGTGTTTTGTTGTTACTATTGATGTTTTTAGAGGGGGTGGTACTTGAAATTAATCTTGAAAAATGAACACAAGTTTGTGAGGCACATATATTGGAAAGAGCATTGCAATCAAAGAAAATAGCATGTGCAAGTGCAGGACAGTGTAGGAAGATGACAGAAATAATAGAAAATAATAATTTAGAACGTCCCCACCCATAGGAGATTGTAGAGGCTTGGCAGAAAATGAAAGTTAATGTTTATCCAGAGGATGAGTGTTCTAGAATAACAGATTATGTCAAATGTCTGTCAGGCCCAATTTACAGATTAGAATCAAACTTGGAGGTGGAAAGAACAACTGTCAACTCTGAAAATGGCAGAAGGGAGTGTGAAAGCTGGAACAAAAGTGGTATGAAATGAGGAGAGCAAAATGGACAGGTATGTTCAGATTAGGCTTATCTACCTACAACATCATTTATGAGCAACATCAACATTGAAATCAGGCCTAAATTTCTTATTCATTCATTCATCAATGGATTTGCTCATCTATCCATCCACTCAAACAAATAATGCCAGGTAGTGAGCATACAAAATAAGAGTGACTTGTAGTTTCTATCTTCAAGAAGCATATCAGTCTGACAGAAACACAAATAAAAAACTCCAAAGTACACAGTCACTATAGCACCATCACAGGGGACAAAGAAAGTTCAAAAGACAAACAGATTTCCTTCAGTTCCAGGCTTAGAGCTTGCTAACAGTGCCAACACAACTGCAAATGCTGACTCATCCACAGTGCAGTGGACACCAAACTACGCTCACCAATGAGAAAGTTCTTAGCATCCCTGCACTTATACCAGAAAGACAAATTCAATCAAATAGAGAATAAATAACTTGAATAAAAGAAGCAGAGAGAATAAAAACCTCAAAGAACTAAGAAAGCAAACACTTAATTTTATTTTGTTTTCATCAAAAACATTCTCCTTTCTTTAACTGCAATTGGTGACTACATGGAAAAAGTACAGAAACACAGTTTAAGAGTTTTGCATCACTATAGGTAAGATTCGCATTCACACAATCTTTCTTCATAGAAATCTTACAAAGAAGGTGTCAAACAGTAAAGGCTCAATACAGCTCAAGCATGAAAACCATATGACTTACCCATATGGCCACAGCACAAGCTAAGGATAGAAGCTGTGATTACTGCTTCTGCAAAGCAGAAACAAGGCAAGATTGCTAATGTCATCCTGACTCTCCGAGTGCAGCCAAGACTTCTCTCCTTTCAGCAAAATTGCTGAACTGTGTGGTCGAGGCTGGATGATTTCCATACAAAAGAACTTTCCATCACACAGATCTGAAACAGCAAAAGAATCTGTGAGGCTACAACAGATGTGCCATGTAGAAGAGTTCCCTCCATGTGAGCAGGTGCCAGAAGAGCAAGTGGAAGAACAGATTAGCCCAGTAGGGGCCACGTGTAGTGAAAGGAACTGGTCAATCAACTCACAGGCTTTGACTCAAATCTGCCAGACTTTGGTGTTCACAAGGCTGTGAAACAGAAAGGAGCAATATTCAATGATCCATTATCACATAGAAATTACACTTGTCTCAGCACTCTTCGGGCTTCAAGTCATCCACAATTACACCATCGTGGCCAATAATCGTTGATGAAAAGCCACAATATACCAGTACTATACTATCCAAACAAACTTACAGAGACCACTATAGTTCAGAGATAATGAGGATGTTCATGCATCTTTTTTCCTGGGATAAAGGGTGGCTCTAGAAGAAGAAAGATACAACCAGAAATAAATTATACCTGGGAGGGTCTTCCTCCATAAGAGATGGTCTGGCCTCCCACACTATCAGTAGAAGAGGCATGTCCTCATGCCCATCAAATAAGGAGTATTAATGGGTACACATATGTAACTAAACTTTTTGTATGGCTTCTGGTAAGAACTCCAAATGAATGTCTAGGACCAAGATAAGAAGAGCCTTTTCAGACAACCAGAACAGGTTATGATGCAATTCCAGTTTATGCCTTCAAATCCACAATTTTTATGGTTATAAAAGCTTTTTACTGTTTATCTGCTTGAACTCCTTCATTACAGGGGTTAGGAAACTGAGACTCGAAGATATGACATATTTAACATGACACCCAATACATCAAATCTCTAGAAGATGATGTTGACCTGGTTTTATATTTTCCGACAAACAAAACCTTGACACTGATATTTACCAAGCTTATGGAAGTCAAGTGGGGGATTTGTGAGAAATGATTGGCCCCACTCTCTTCAATAAGAAAAATCTCTGAATTTCCTAACCATATTTAGGATAGTGTAAGAGCAGTGAGTTCTAAGCCAGTATCCAGGGTCTTCTCACCAGGAGGAGGAAATGCCTGAGGCCTGAACTGAGATGTCGGTTACTCACTACAGGGTCCTCAGTACACACTTTATATGATGAGTTAATCACTTTTGTATTTTAGCTTTCAAAATGGCATTCTATGGCTATCGTCAAAAAGACAAGAGATAAACATGGGTGAAAATGTGGAGAAAAAGGAACACTTGTGCACTGTGGGAGAGCTTGTAAATTGGTACATCAACTATGGAAAAGAGTATGGAGGCTCCTCAAAAAATTAAAATAGAACTACCATCACAAAATAGTCATGGGGATGTAAAGTATAGTACAGAGAATATAGTCAATAATATTGGAATAACTATGTATAGTGACTGGTTGGTACTAGACTATTCAGGGAATCACTGAATAAATTATATAAAAGCCTAACCACTGTGCTATATACCTGAAACTAATATAAAATAATGTTGAATGTCCACTGTAACTGAAAAATTTTTTTTTAAATAAAATAGAACTACCATATGATCCAGCAATTCCACTTCTGGGAATATATCGAAAACAAAAACACTATTTTGAAGAGATTGTAATAGCTGCACTCATGTGTTCATAACAGCATTATTTACAACAGCCAAGACATGAAAACAACCAAGTGTCCATCAAGGAGTCCGTGAAATATTATTCAGCCAGAAATCGTAGGAAATCCTGCCATTTGAAGCAATATGGATGGACCTTGAGGGTATTATGTTAAGTGAAATAAGTCAGACAGAGAAAGACGGACAGTATTTGATATCATGTATATGTGGAATCTAAAAAGAAAGGAAGGAAGAAAAGAAGAAAAAACCTCAGAAAAAGATACTGAATTTGTGGTTGTCAGAGGAAGGGGTTAAGGGTAGGGGGATCAGATAAAGGTGGTCAGAGGTACAAACTTCCAATTGTATTATAAGGTAAATAAGTACTAGAGTTGTAATGTATATCATGATGACTATAGTTAACACTGTGGCACAGTATATATGAAAGTTAAGAGAGTGAATTTTAACAGTTTTCATTACAAGAAAAAACTTTTTTTTTTTTTTTGGACCTACACAAGATGATGAAATGTTATCTAAACTTGTAGTGGTGGTCTTTTCACAATATATGTAGGTCAAATCATTATGCTGCATATCATGAACTTATATAGTATTATGTTTCAATTATATCTCAACAAAACTGGGGTGGGGACGTTGGCATTCTAACCTGAGCATGCAGTCACTGTGTTCTTTATTTGAGGATCGAAGCTTCTCTGGATCCTGAGGTTTTCTTGGTACAACGGTTATGAACAAGCCTTTTTGATAGGCAGACTAGAAGTAGGAGGAGTGGTAGCAGTGGTTTAGGGGGCTGACTCTAGAGCCCCATTGTCTGGGTCCAAATCTCATTTATGCCCCTTGCTAATTGAGAGACTTGGGAAACACAGTGAACCTCTTATTTCTTTCTGTTCTGTGAAAAGTAGATGAGAAAAACAACAGCAAAGTCATAGAGATGTTGCAAAATGTAAAGGAAATAATAAAGAGAACAGTTTTG